>CM076735.1:17700763-17800763 GCA_038501795.1 Pseudopleuronectes americanus | reverse complement strand
CAGCTGGCACACCAGTGATCCTGCAGACACACACAAACACACACAAACACACACACACTCAGACTCGGGACTAATTTGTCTGTTTAGCACCAGAGTTGTTGTTTGAAATGTTTTTGGTACAAATGCTGAATCTGTCCTTTTTTTTCCTGAAGCTGTTTTACGCCAAAACCCTTTTTCAAATAAGAAAAGAAGGTCAAGTTGTCAAACACACATTAAATCATACAAGATTGTTTTTAACTAAACTAAATATCTCTTAAATTGGGTGAAATCTCAGACCTGACCAGCTTTCAGGAATTCTTCAGGTCTAACATTTAAGTTGACTGTAACTTTATTTAATCTAATTTAAACTCTTCAGATACATTGGTGACATTTTTTTATATTTGAAACTTTTCTCAGACACACAGTATCAGTAAGGAGTTTAACTGCTGCTGGGGATAGATGAAGGTAAATCCAGAGGTGAGTGGCACCTCTGGATGTGGACTGTTCTGAATCACATGCTGTAAAATACAGTGACACACACACACACACACACACACACACACACACACACACACACATACACTTATATGCAGGTTGGAGAACGTGCTGCTGCAGGTTTGTTTTTGAGCCAGAATCATGTTATCAGTGGAGCTTCCACCGAATTGACCTATTTAACCAGTGCAGCCGATGGGATGTGATCCCTATGTGGAGCGATGGGATCTGAACACAGCTGAGATCTGAGGACACGTCTTCACTGGCACCTCACAGAGCTGTCAGCAGTGATGTTTCAACTTTTATTCCTTCAGTTTCGTGTGAAATATTAGAATTATGTCAGAAAACTTTGTGACGTGTCCTCCTCTCTCCCTGCGCCTCTTCAACCTCTGAGTCTTCTCCTCTGTTTTATCAGCTTCAGTGGAAACACACAAAGTGTCCAGCTGCCGTCAGACCTTCAGTTCAGATCCTGCACATCTGGATCAGGTCAAACCCCGATCCCAGTGATGATGTTCTCAGACACATTCAGACGCTAAAGTTTTTATCCAACCTGGCAACACAAGGCCACAATGTTCTCCTCGGCCTGTGGTCAGAGCGTCCACTGCGTGTGTGTGTGTGTGTGTGTGTCTCTGTGTGTGTGTGTGTTACAGCTTGCTGACAGTGTGTTTTCTCTCTTTCAGGTCAGGAGGACCCCGACAGTCTTCGTTTCAAGTACAACTTCATCGCTGACGTGGTGGAGAAGATCGCACCGGCTGTGGTTCATATTGAACTGTACCGCAAGTGAGACAAGCTTCCTGATTCACACACAGACACACACACAGACACACACACAGACCCACAGACACACACACACAGACACACAGACCCACACACACATTAAGGTCGGAAGGTAGTTATATTTCACTTTATTGTCACTGACAGTTCTAGTTTGGTACTGATACTCGTTTTTATCGTGTTCCATATTTGGACCAGTGGGACTTCAGGTTCCATCAGTCTCTGTTTCTTGTGTAGATTCATTTCTGTGAGTTAAAGACAGGCCCATGTTTGATGTCCTCTTTATATTTGATATCTGCTCAGGATGATGTTTTCCCAGCGGGAGTTGGCGGTGGCCAGCGGCTCCGGGTTCATCGTGTCAGAGGACGGACTCATCGTCACCAACGCCCACGTCGTGGCCAATAAGCACAGAATCAAGGTGCGTGATGAGAAACATGGTCAAAGGGAATCATGGTAACAATATATCTTTTATCCACAAAAATAAGATCTGAGGAAACAAGATCGTGTTCTCTCCTCATCCTCCAGGTGGAGCTGAAGAGCGGAGCCACATTTGATGCAAAGGTTAAAGACGTGGACGAGAAGGCCGACATCGCTCTGATCCAGATCGATGCACCGGTGGGTGAGACATTTGAACATAAAGAGTTTTTACCTCAAACTGAATCATATGTCTTCCTCCTGGTTTCCTCCTGGTGGAGCAGACCAAGCTGCCGGTGCTGCTGCTGGGCCGCTCGGCCGACCTGCGGCCCGGGGAGTTCGTGGTGGCCATCGGCAGCCCCTTCTCCCTGCAGAACACCGTCACCACGGGCATCGTCAGCACCACCCAGAGGGGGGGCAAGGAGCTGGGCCTCCGCAACTCTGACATGGACTACATCCAGACCGACGCCATCATCAATGTGAGTGAAGAGGCAGGAAAACACAGAGACATCCCCGGGGGGGGAAATAAGAAACTGTGTGGGGAGAGAAATCCAAAAACGATCAGCACTTTTATTCACTAAAGTCTCCAAATTCTGCAAAAGTGAACACGACATGACCTATTTTCAGGTTTATTATAACCATGTGTGAGTTTGACTGTGTATGAAACAGCCCGAGGTTATTCTGTGTCAGTTCCACGGCTTCTTGACTCCTTACAATCCTCCACATGGATCTGCTCACTGGCTGCAGGTGGCAGGGAGAGAATCCAAACAGCAACATGCTGGTGAATAACAGGATCTGTTTTCTGTTACTGCACTAAGAGCAACTTGTAACTGATCCACGAATACAAAGTTCATCAATCAATCAAAATCATTTCTAAACAAACTTAATATTAGTCTTACATCCTGTGTTTGCTTATTTCTTTTCTTTTATGTTTTCTTGCAGTACGGCAACTCAGGAGGACCACTAGTCAATCTGGTAAGTGAAAGAAAACTGAAACAGATTCAGAACCTTTCTGTCCTTATATCCTCATTCCATTCTTATAATGTACACATATTACAAGTATTGTTTTACTATTTAATAGACTTAGAAAATTATAATATTCAGTATGTTGATAATAAAAAATGAATTAAAATCGAGTAACAAATAAGGAAACAGGTCATGTTCTCTGAGCTTGTTTTCTCGTGACTGGGACGACGTCCACGTCTCAAAACAGGGACAAACCAAATCTCATAGAAACAAAGAGGAAAGCTCATGAACCCCGACAGGGAAGTTAAATAAAGAGTTTAGGTAACGTTTGGCAAATAGAGCTCAACCACAGCCAAGTGATTATGAGTCTGTTTCCACCGAGCTGTTCTAAGAACAACGTGGATCAACTGCAAGCTTCATGTCCAGACTTGAGTTTAACTGTGGGGCATTCGAGGTATGATGGAACGTGTGTGTTTGTGTGTGTGTGTGTGTGTGTGTGTGTGTGTGTGTGTGTGTCATGCAGGACGGAGAGGTGATTGGCATCAACACTCTGAAGGTCACAGCAGGAATCTCCTTCGCCATCCCCTCCGTTAAGATCAGGCAGTTTCTGGCAGAGTCACATGACAGACAGATCAAAGGTTTGCACCAGTTTCACTCCATTTATTATTTATCTATTATTTATATTTACTCTTATATTTGTCTAATAATCACAAGTTGTAACCTTCAATTCTTTTTCAAAAGAACCACACATAATAGATGAGATTAGTTAAATGTGGATGAGGGACATTTATCATCTGGATGTGAGTCAGTTGGTTAAATCTTAATAAACAGGCTGTTTGCTGTTAGACTCTGAATCTGATCATCTTTATTTTGGAGCTCATTCCGAGAACCATCCCAGAAACATGCTTCTCAGAATGAGCTCATGTGGGATGGGTCACTACTTGTAATGAAAAATATTATCCTTACAGTTTCATAGCAGTAAATCAAAGATGCTTCAGCAGCTTGTAAAACTGTATTTTTAAGATCAGATTATGAATCTGAATTTCTGCTGCTGAGCCAAAGATATATTAAAAGCATGTGTGTGTTTTATTGTCTCATTACAGAGTTTAGAGGCTTCTACCTGTAGATGTTCCTCTAAACAATCTCAGATTATTATGAACATTAATGTAGCACATGTGTTCTCCGGCTCAGTAGAAAACAGATTATACTGTTTGCACAGGGTCATAAATGTTGTGGGTTTAAGGTTGTGTATGATTCGGTTCTTGTCGTCATTTCACTAATTATCTGGAATGCTTTAATTAAGTTGTTATTGTCGGTGTTACCTGACAAATGTCTCACAGGGAAGATGTTTTTCTGGACTTGATTCCTTCAGTAGAAGAAGATTATTCATTTAAAATGAACAATGAGGAAACTAATCATGTTTCATTCTGTTCTCCAGGTAAAACTCTCACAAAGAAGAAATACATTGGTGTTAAAATGATGAGTCTCACTCCCGCGTAAGTTCTTCTCATGCTTTAGTACTTTATTTAAATACAGCTTGTGAACCGTATAGTAGATCATCCACTGAAGAGTCAGACTCATTTGGATTTACATAAACTGTCTTAAGAGCCATTTGGTTTTGGCTCCATTTTCTGAGGGTAAAGTTTGGGGTAGAATATTTTGGAAGGAAAGTAATAAAACAATAATTGTATCTGCACAACTTTCAAATCTTCAAACATGTAGAGATGATAAAGCAACATTATTGTTTCATGAACTTAATCCTTTCTTTAGCAGTGAGATGATTAAATCTGATCAATCTTCCCCACGTCATTAAACGGGTGTGATTCAATCCCACGTTCAGAACGAAGGGTGGTGATCGGACAGGAAAGTGAGCTCAGCTTCAGATGAGCAGTTTGAACAGGAATGTGAATCAGGTCAGAAAACAGCTCCACCTCTGATGTGGGTCAAGTCCCACGGGCGAGAGGCCGGGTCCAACTGGTCCGGTCACCAGTCTCAGAGCCCAGAACAACAACCAGTCCCACATTAACCCATTCACTTACCATGAATGTCTTTGGACTGTGGCAAGAAAACTCAGGTTCACAAGTTCGCTTGAAGCTGATATAAAACTATGGAGTCACATTTAAAACCTTAAACAACCTTTAAATAAGCTCTGATCCTTGGTGGCTCTCTGACATCACAGCTCATGAGTCTCTGATCACGATGCGTCCTGTCTTCCAGCTCAATTCAAACCTGGTGTTCTGAGGAGAGTTTGTCTCACAGCTCATGTTTGTGTTGTTTCCCTCCTCGTCTCCCCTCAGGTTTGCCAGCGAGCTGAAGGAGAGACATCTGGACTTCCCAGACGTCACCTCCGGGGCCTATGTCATTGAGGTCATCAGCAGGACTCCAGCGGAGGCGTGAGTGGCTCGTCACTTTCTCCCATGTCGCCGCCAGTTCCACAAACTGACAAACTGTATTTGACAGGTTCAAAGATTCTATCCTGAGTTTGATCTGAGACGTGTTTCACTGACTCAGGAAAGTGTTTGTAGTCTCACTCCTGCAGAATGTATTTTACTCTGGAAAGTTTGGTGGTTACTTTAATGAAAAGCTTGTTGAAGTCAAACCACCGACAGCTTGCACCTGAGGAAACAGCAGAAGAGTGTTTACGTGTTGTCTTGTGGTTCATGTGGAACACAGGGAGGAGTCAGGGCGGATCCTGCTGACTGGACATTACTCAGGTTTGAACTTTCTGTGTGAGAAGGATACAGAAAGTTGACTCCAGGTTTTGAAGCTGCTGAGAAGCTGGCAGTGAAGACAGAATCAGAAAGTCCCCCACCCTGTCCGACTCCTCCAGCTTCCTCTGTCTGGAGGACGAGCTGCGTCAGTCAGATCCTCGTCTCCCTCAGGCCAGAAGGTCAAACCTCTGGATGTGAGAACAAAAGGGACGATGATAGGTTCTGATCTCTGAAGAGTTGGTGACATGATGAGATTCAGATGAGCATCAAAATACAGAATGCTCCATATTTGCAGACCATAATATAAAGTAGTGGCTCTTTGCCTGAAGTGAGCTGGGATGGTCTCCATCAGCCCCTCGTGACCCTGGAGGAGAACCAGTCTGACTAATGGAAGCCACGTGTACTAGTGCACCAGCACATGTGGAAGGTTTGATTCATTCAAATAGAAAGAGGTGGTTTATGAGACCAGATCAAAGACTTGATCATTGAGTTGAAAGAAAATATTAGTCCTGAAAGTAACACTGATTTCCCAAAATGAATCAATATCATTATGTGCCTTTGTACGATGTTCTAGATGTTCTCAGATCAGTATTTAAAGGATCAACAATGTTTTCTTGTTGATTATTTGATATTTATTAACCTTGACGTTCTCTCTCGCCCTCAGTGCTGGCCTGCAGCAGAGTGATGTCATCATCAGCATCAACGGCGAGCGCGTCTCCTCGGCCAGCGATGTCAGCGCCGCCATAAAGCGTGATGACACGCTGCGAGCGGTGGTGAGGCGAGGCAACGAGGACGTCCTGCTCACCATCGTCCCAGAGGAGGTCGAACCTTGACCTCAAACCAGCAGCTCCACAGCTCGGCCAGTCTCCAGCTGCTTCTCTGTGTTTTTCAACCAATCAGGAACACTTTGAAAAACCAAGCCACCAATCAGGGCCACACCTGCTGTGTGTGAGAACTTGTAGTTATTAGTCAGCGACTTCTCTTCATGTTCACAGGTCTGACCTCACGACCCTGGAGGTGAACTCTGCTCAACTCTAATCCTCAGTTCCACCATCACAGAACCTTTTCCTCTACTAACACAGTCTTTCCGTGGTTTTGTTTGTTCCTCGATTGAATATTTTTTAATAGTATTTTTGTTTCTTTGTGTTTGTTGACAGTTTTTCAAAAAAAGGGAATAAATAATTTTTTTTTAATGTGTTGTCTTTATTATCAGTGTTGAAGTTTCAGTCGAGAGTTTGAACAACTGAGTTTTGTGCTCATTGAAGATTCTCTAAAGGAGCCGTTATAGATCCTGAACCTCTTCCTCTTGAACTTTAGACTCAATAACTTGATCAAATCAATCCAAGCAGGTTTGAAAGACGCTGCAACTATAAATCTACAAATGAAACCACATGAGAACCATTACTTCAGAATATAAAGATATTATAGAGGAAACTGAATGCCGCCAGACGCCAAGTTGTGTTCACAAGGAGACGGAGAAAACAAGTTGAGAAAGAACTCATCATCATCATCGCTCAAACATCTTGTTCCCTGTTCTGTGAGTGAAACTCTGCATGACTCAGTCTGCTGGCCCTGTGTGTGTGCGTGTGTGTGTGTGTGTGTGTGTGTGTGTGTCTGAGGCCCACTGGAGCAGAGGTGTTATGTAACACATCATTTAACTCACTGAGCTCTGAGCAGGTTCATGCTGCAGGTCACCTGATGTAAGCCAGCACCATGTTTTAACACAGAACATCTATAAACTAAATTCATCTACTTTTATATCTACTGTTCCTCTATTGAGATTCTTACGTCTACTTATTGTAGAACCTAGGTTCAGTAGTTGTGTGTCTAAATGTCCATATTATAAGATAAACGAGCATCTACAGTGGAAACCAGAGAATTAAACTCCTGATCCTTTTTAAATCGGTCAAAACAAGTTCCACAAGTCAAGAGAATGAATCCTGTGGTTTGGGTGAGGACAGGCCTGAGGCATCCTTCTTTTTAATTCTACTTTGAGATTGAACAGTCGACGGGCTCACTGGTGAATTCCATCGTTTCATTCCTAAACTCCTGCCTGAAGGACATTTCCCAGCTGGAGAAGTTCAGTTTCCCTCTCCGACCTCACAGGGATGAAGCAGTGACCCAGTTTGTCCTGATTCACGAAGCACATTTTCTTCCACGACTCTTTGCTGCTGACTCCACATTTCTAACAAATCATCCTCACATCATTTTATAATTTGCTGTCCTCCTCCCGGGTGTCTGGATCCTCCTCAGATATCTTCAGTCCAGACTGTCTCTCCACATGAGGAGCCTGTGACCTGCTGGTTCTAACCCATGTGTGACTCAGCGTTCCTGGAAGGCCCTGGAGGAAACATCAGCTTCGTTGATTTTCGCTTGCGGGAAACTCATGAGCAGCATTTTCCTCTTGTCATTACCTTCATGTAATATCAATTAGCTTTGTCAATATTCTTCAGTCAAATCCATGACGAAAGATTTTTCTTCTGCAAAATACTCACTGTTGAAATATACTGTGCAACAGTACGGTGGCATAAACAGTTTCTAAACAATAAAACAGTAGATTTAGCTTTATAAATATATTTTTATTTGCTATTTACATTAGTACAGTTATTAAAATCATCCATATCACAGGTCAAGTCATTTTAAAGTTTACATTTCAAGATAAGCTTTATGTTACAGACATTAAAACATTACAGTGTCATATTAAAATAACATTTTAATCAGTTGCAGCCTCTTTGATACAGTCTTTTAATTCAGACCTGACGATCCTGATCCCAGATCAGTGCAGTAACAGTTTATACTGTGAAGGTGAGTGTTGTTATTGTGTTAGATCTGCTGAGCATCCAACACCACTGCAATGAAACCTGCTCCTCATGTTTCTCTGCAGTCGGGTTCTGACTGAACGTTTCTACTTTATTTTCTGTTTTGCTGAACTTTAGATTTCTGGAGCTGAAACTTCTTTGTTTCTGAAGTTGAAACTCTAACAACATCTCAAGCTGATGAGACAATCTGTGCATTGAGGACTTTCACTTTACTACAGATAAAAGACAGGAGCCCTCACAGACACAGAGTCTTTAGTGGTGGTGAAGGTTTTTTCCATCTACTGAGAAACTTCTGGTTTTACCTTCAGCAGATTATTACAGTTATTGAGTTAATGTTGTCCATATTTCCCTTTGGAGCTTTAAATGTGTCTTTGTTAGTGCCTGCATGCTTCCTGCCCTGCCCCCCCCCTGCTGACACTAGGGTCTGGTGTGAGGAGCAACAGGGGCAGCGAGGGCCCCAGGTCACATGATAGGTTAGTCTGTTAGCAGCTCTGAGGTCAGTGCACGGCCGGGGTGGGAGCACTCGGCTCCTCAGGTCCGCTGGACGCTGCTCCTCCTGCTGAGCTGCTCATTCCTCCCTGGTTAAGAGCCACCAGCGGCAGAGCGCTCAGCAGGGCCTTCTCCAACTTCTGCTCCAGAGCGTCCAGGCGACGGTCCACGTGCTCCTTCAGCCTCCGCTCCATCTCCTCTAGACGCCGCTCCATGGCTGAGTCCAGCTCCCTGTGGAGCGGGGGGGCACAACGGGATAACACTGATTTAAAAGGAAAGTATATTCAGAGAAAGAGTTCAGTTCCAAAATGAGGCACAACAATCATGGATCTAAACTAAAATAAATATAAAGTGACCTCATTCAAAACAAGACAAAGACAAATGCTTTCATCATTAATAATCATCAAATACCAGTTTGATAACCTCAGTTCATACATCCACAGAGAACCTCGTCTGAAGAGGAGCGTCAGTTTCTGCTCCATCTCTCAGAAGCTGTTAACTCCAGCTGCCACTTGTTAAAGTTGAGAATAAATTGACTCTGTGACTTTAGGAGGTGATAGAAAGCTGAGCAATGAGAGACCACAACTCAAATATAAGCACCAGCTCTAAGTCAACCACCCACAGCGACTCCGACCATCTTCCTCCTTTAACCATCCGTGATCCTCATGAAACTGTCAGACAGCTGAGCTAACGGTGGATCCACCAGGAGGGAAATTCAAAAACAAGAATCATACAACATCTCTTCTTCCATCTCCTCAAACCTTTCCAGACATGTTGCACGTGTTTGCAAACTACAGAACTCTCACTGTGAATGAAACTGATTTAAATTACTGTCACTATCTTTCCCTACAAGGTGAACAAACAACTAAATGCAACCTCGTGCATTTTTCAAAGTTATTCTGGGAAATGTAGGAAACTGAAACATTTTCAAGATACTGAGGTTATTCTAAAATCGGTTCATGAGAACAAAGTGCTATCAGCAGCTTTGAAACAAACAACACTTTGTGCCACCAAACCTTTTCTCATGAAAGATATCAGATTTCCTTCTGTTCTAGTATCAAACTGTAAATATTTTGGCGGTAGATAAGATGAGGGATGTGGTGGAGACGTACCGCTCAGCCGCTGTCCTCTCTGCTCTGTGGAGACTCAGCTGACTCTCTCTCAGCCCACATGTGCTGCTCTGACAGAGACACTCATTTATCAAACTCCTGGCTCCGCGTCAAGAAGACATTTTCACTTTTCAAACTAAGCAGCTGTAAATCAAGTGAGCTCATTCTGAGCCTTTTCATCAGTATCAGCTAAATCTGTTTTCAGCAGTTGAACAATTCACACATTCAGTGCTAAGAAAAGAACCCTATTGTCTCAGTGTCCGTCCTGCGTGGTGACCAGGCACTGACCCAGCCCGGATCATTCGCTGTATCTGAGTCTGTCCGTCCTTCACTCACCACAATTGGTACCAGAACGTTTTTTGAGAATCAATATGAAAGTGATTATTTTCAATTTAATTTCATACGATGCTGAACTGTGTCTGAATCCAGATTGAGGAGTTTGAGAGTCACAGTGATGTCACTTTAAAAGTCCTCAAAACAAGAAGTTGACTTGATAAAACTAAATTAAAAGAGGTTTTGTGATCTAAAATCGATCACAGCATATCTGACATTTGCTGTCATGTGAGTGTTTAGCTAGAGGATCCAAGCAGTAACATCTTTCTGACACAAGGTGGAGCTAGATCATCAACATGGAGCTCCTACCTGCAACAAGGGTTTGATGTAAGAGACGAGTTTGAAGTCAGGATGAACTCATAGTTACTCTGAGCAGCAGCAGTGAGATGATATTAAAACAAATAAAACATGATCCACACAAACTAAAAGTGAAATATAGTTGAATCGTCGGTGGGGTGGGGCTCAGTGAAATCCTCTCACCAGCTGCCGTTCCTCCTCTGCCTCTCCTCCTCTGCAGCAGCATCATCCAGTCTCAGCTGTGTCACCTGACCACAGACGCTCTGGAGCACGGGCAGGAAGTCAGGGCCCGAGGTCAGCGCCTGTCCATGTTGACCTTTCAGGAACTGTGACATCATCTCTGCCAGGTGGGCGTGGTTCACCAGGCTCCTGTCATCACCGCTGGCTAAAGACAGGAGAGGATTTGATCCACACTGAAACCTGGTCAGCTGATATGGTGGGTTGAAAGGGACTAAGCTGTGAATGATCTCACTTGTTCATCTCGTCACAAACTGAAATGAACCCTGTGGATTTCATTGTGCAGTCTTACTTGTCTCTTACCTGAGTTCTCAGTGTTGATGTCAGACAGCACGGAGTCTGGAGAGGAGGTGGAGCCCACGGACATCGCTCCGGTCTCAGACACTGGAGTTCTGTCTGCAGGGCTGATGAAGCCCAGTGGAGGCTGAACACAGAAACATGTTGTAGCAGTGACAGAGGGACCAGACTTGAAATGAGAGTAAACAACAGCAGGGATAAGACTGATACCGTGGATTCTGCAGACTGGTTTTGGTTGCTGACGGCTGCTGCGGAGGTGTTTGCTCCTCGAGCCAGGAGAGACAAAGCTCCACCCCCCATCAGGAGAGGCAGGAAACCACCCAGAGAGCTGGTCTGGTTCTGGAATGACACACACACCGTTGGTTTAGTCTTCAACTCCTGTTAATGTTGTAATTACCTCTAATCATCTCTTGAGCTTTAATCGAAATATAAAATAACTCGTTGCTCCTTTACACCCACCTTTTGTTGGAAATGGACCATTTCCATGAGGTTCTGTGCTCCAGGTGAGAGGCTCGTTCCCATCTCTTCAACCAGACACTGCACCTGCTCCATGTCAATGCCGGGGCCACGGACTGGGCCGGGCTGCAGCCGCTGAAGACCCACGAAGACCCGACAAACCAGAACACTGCTTCTACCGCCCAGGGACAGCAGCTAGGAGACAGATGATTCAACTCAACTCAGTCATATCTAGTTCTAATTATAACTCAATGAAAAACGGTTGGGTCCAAGGCGCTTGTATGTGGAGTCGCTATTAAAAGGTGTCTCAACAGTTTACATGAGACTGATGATGATCTGTTTGTGAGTGTAGCTCACCTTCACTTCACAAGCAGAAGATGGGAGATCCAGGATCAGCTGCTTCCTGTAGAAAGGTCCTCTGTCTTCACTGCAAGAGGAAAGTAGAAGAGAAGCTGCTACAAACCCTCCAGACTTGTATCAGAACAATCATTTATCATACACTCAACTGTCTTCAACATACTTGTCCGGCTGGACGCTCTCATCCCTCTCCCCCCGAACCGTTCCACAGTATTCTCCTATCTGGTTGTACAGCTCCATGGTCCGAGCCTCGCTGATGACCAGCAGGCGGCTGATGGCAGCAGAGGAGCTGCAGCAGACTGTCAGGACACAGGGAGACCCGTCCTCCGTCTGCTGCAGCAGCACAGGACTGCACCAGAGAGAGAGATCAGTGTCCATGTGCATTTAGATCAGGCATCGCTGCCTCTTAGTAAAGATGGTGCTGACATACACACACAATTCCTCAAACATTATTTCTAAGTCCACTTTTTTCTCGTGTGTTCAAACTTTTCACAGCAGCTGAATCCTTCTTACCGGTTTGTCACGTCTCCCTGAGACGGACCCAGCTCCTCGTCTCCATCGTGCACAGGAAGCAGGACATCAGCCAGGTGACGTCCAGGAGAACAGACCCAAGCAGCTCCGCTCTTCACTGAGACGTCCACCATGATGCTGCTGAGGCCGCAGGGACCGAAACCTACCAGGGGACAAGGTAGGAGACAGGGTAGGAGACAAGGTAGGAGACAAGTTCAAACAAAGGTAGAAGCTCGGAGACAAGGTAGGAGACAAGGTAGGAGACAGTGTAGGAGACAAGGTAGGAGACAAGTTCAAACAAAGGTAGAAGCTCGGAGACAAGGTAGGAGACAAGGTAGGAGACAAGGTAGGAGACAGTGTAGGAGACAAGGTAGGAGACAAGTTCAAACAAAGGTAGAAGCTCGGAGACAAGGTAGGAGACAAGGTAGGAGACAAGTTCAAACAAAGGTAGAAGCTCGGAGACTAAGTAGGAGACAAGGTAGGAGACAAGGTAGGAGACAAGGTAGGAGACAAGGCTGCATGAAGTCAGGACAGAAGATAAAGTAGGAGAATAAACCTTCAGCCCAAACATTAACAGATTCATACGTCAGTGAAATCTAACGACTTGTCTAGAATCTTGGTTTACCTTTTATACTTGATGCATTATTTGAAAAACAGCGTCTTACAGCTGAATGTTGAAGAGACGTCCCGTTGGTTTTGTTTTAGATGAACAGTTAAATATTCATAACAGGCTGTGAGCTCCTGTCCCTGTGGCACTAGCAGCAGATCACGAACAGTGCTAACGGTCACTTTTACCTTCGAGCCGCTTCGCTCAGCTCGTTTCACTCAACTTTCTGAATTGTCTCCTTCGCATTTCTTCAGGCTCATTAATATAACTCGTCTCGTAGATCCCGGTAACAACCGACCGGTGGATTTTAACGGGAATTAGCCGCTAACGCTAAATCTACGGGTCGGCTCCCAGCAGCAGCCGCGTCGCTGCGCCTGATGACGCGTTGTTGTGGCGTGACGTCAGTAAGCGGCGACTCCTGAAATGACAGTTGACAACACTGAGTAATGAAAATCATCTTTATCCTCGTGAAACTATCAGAGTGTCGTAGAATGTGCGACTCGAACCTGTCGTGGGGTTTAGTCAAAGTGTGCTCGAGCTCCGCAGCTTTGTTCTTTCTGTGAATCCGGAGTCATGGAGACATTTGCTTTGGTGTTTCGCTCCTGTTCGGATTCTTCTAACTGATCCAGGTGAATAACGATGGACTTCACGGAGTGCTACGGAGACACCGTGTCCAGCGTCGCCTCCGCGGCCCGGTCCGGCTGCAGGCCGCGGCTGAGGAGGCTGATCCACGGCGGCCATAGCCTGG
Source organism: Pseudopleuronectes americanus (assembly GCA_038501795.1). NCBI lineage: Eukaryota > Metazoa > Chordata > Actinopteri > Pleuronectiformes > Pleuronectidae > Pseudopleuronectes > Pseudopleuronectes americanus. The sequence goes on along the minus strand of CM076735.1, from coordinate 17,787,168 downwards.
ACTGTCGGGACAACCGCGGCTGGGTCCCGCTGCACGAGGCTGCAGCCGCTGGAAGTGACGGGTGTGTGCGGGAGATGCTCTCTGCTGCAGGCGGTGAGACCAGGGCCCGATACAAGGGTGGGGGAGACCTAGATGCACTGATTCTAAAAGAAATGAAACAGAGAAATGCACCAAATCCCGAAGCCTTGCCAGAGAATGTTCGGACTTATTTTAACTGCCACTGAACAAACTGATGAAGGAGCCTGTCTCTAATGTTTACTACCAGGAAAGTTAGTAATCAGCGATCAAAACAACCGACTAAACGATTTCTCCCGCTCTCCTTTCAGTGCTAGTTTATGAAATTGCCTTAAAGTTGAGAAACAACAGTTGAAATGATTCCTTGTGTGTGGAAGCAGGAGTCTCCTCCCGTGGCTGCCGTGTGTATGTGAACTCCCTGACACATGAGGGGGAATCTGCGTGTTACCTGGCAGCACAGCGTGGACACCTGGCGGTGGTCCGACTGCTCCTCAAAGCACATTCCAACATCAACCAGCTAACGAATGACTCGTCCTGTCCTCTGTATGCAGGTACAACATGTGAACAGTATCAAGCTAATGGGAATTTGATTCATTTTATTTTGTCTTTGGGTTGGTAATGTTAAACTCTCTCGGATTAATTCTATCTCTAGTATTTATCAGTTCCTTATTTCCTTCAGCCGTAGATGGGGGACACAAGGAGGTTGTGGAGCTGCTGGTTCGTAAAGGTGCAGAAGTGAACAGAACACACACAGCGTCATGCTGGACCTGCCTTCATCAAGCTGTTTTCAAGGTTATTGTTAAAATCACAAGCGCACACTCAACTCTGTGTGTTGTGTCTGAACTAGTAATGAACATAAAGCTTTACTCCCCAAGGGCCACAGTGATATTGTGCGCATTCTGGTTAATGTCTGCCACCTGGAGGCGCTAGACGACCACGATATCTCGCCTCTGTTTGTGGCTGCTCAGTATGGAAAGCAGGAATGCCTTGAAATTCTCATTAATGCAGGTAAATAGTTGTTTTTTCCTCATTCCTCTGTAAGTGTTCTCATTTATTCATTGCTTCAATATGTAGCAATTGACAGCTGCTCTCTCTGCCCCTTATTCTTGTTTTACTCTAGGTGCCAATGTGAACATCCAGGCAGCTGACCTAGCCACACCCCTGCTGATTGCCTCTCAGGAGGGCCACCAGGCATGTGTGGACTTGTTGTTGGACCATGGGGCCGATCCTAACAAGAACTGCAGTAATAACTGGCCCCAGCTTCCCATTCATGCTGCTGCTGAGTTTGGTCATATTGGGTACTGCACTTTCTTATTGATGTGTTGTTGGTCATAGTATTGTACAGTGGCTGAGGGTTTGGATGGTCGTCCTCCAACCTGAAGGTCGGCAGCTCGAGTAAATCCCTGAAAAAGAAGCAGCATCACTGGGTTTTGAACTAATGATTCTTCTCTTTATTGATTTGACAGCTTCAGTATTGTACTGTCTAAGATATTGAGTTGACAGTGATAAAACCCAAAGAGGAGAGAAGTAAATTATCTTTATTGAGAAGCTGCAACCAAGGAATGTTTGACATGTTTTTTAAATGATCACTGAGGTGAATCAGTTTTCATCGCTTTTGAACTATTTCGTCTCATTGCTGTCATTAATATTTTCTGATTCTAAACAAATCTTACGGTGGTATGATGATGCTGTATCCATGTTTTTTTAACCTTTGTAATTGTGTTGATCCAGTGTTCTCAGGAGGCTGATTGCTGTTACGGATCGTGTGTGCGACCGTGATGATAACATGGTAAGTCCTTTGTACGTAGCCATCCACAGCCATCAGAACAAGTGTGTGGAGCTGCTCTTAAGGGAAGGTTATAGTCCAAATGCCCAAGACTGCACACAAAGCCTGGGCGTCTCTTCCCCACTCTCCTTCGCCTTGTGCCATTCCTCCATCCAACCGTACAGGTTTGTACAACAGCAGATTGAAACCACTCACTCACTCTCAAAACAAAGAAAATAAAAATAACACAGATGTTTAAACCTATTGATCATGATTAAATCTCCTTCAGTGAATCTGTGAGGTTGCTGGTAGCTGCTGGAGTCTGTTTGGCTGAGGAGACCTGGGTTCATGCCTTGGCCACAGATAAAACAGACCTGCTGGAGCTGATTCTGGAGCACAGATTGATCCCTCGACCCGACACTTTGACCCGACCCTGTTCTGTAACGTATCATCCTGTGAAAACTGTGTTAACGCTTCAGGAACTGAGGGAGCTGATCTGTGTGGCACTCAGCCAGGTACGTTTTGCTGCCTGCTGGCTTCCCCTGCTTCTGAAGGCAGGATTGGAGCCTTCTCTGCTGCTTCAACCACACATGTAAGGTTCTCCACTCACTCGGACACATTACAGGACAGTTATCAGAGGGAAGTTTCTTGACCAGTGTTCCTTTGTAGGTTGGAACATGCAGACAGTGATGCGTTGAACTACTTCCTCCAGTTTGTCAACTGGTCAACTTTGTCTGCTCCTTTAAAACAACTCCTGTCTCAAAGAAAAGTGGAAAAGACCTGGGAACCATTTCCAGATTTTGGTACAATCTCAAAATAAATACTTACAATTTGCTTCTATTCTATAGTAAACTTTAGATGGTAACTATTTTGCTCGTCTTCCCTTCCTCCAGATTCCATTCCCCATCTTTCTCATATCTGCCGGCTGAAGCTCAGGGCAGTGCTCGGACCAGATCGACTGATGAGGACCAGCGCCGTCCAGCAGCTCCCTGTTCCCTCCCTTCTTCACAGCTTCCTTCAATTTAGGGACGTCCCAGAAGCTTCCCTCTCCCGCCCGCCGGCATCACCACTTTTAGATCGAATATGGGTTTTCCAGGATGCACACCAACATAGACATGTTCTATGACCCCCAGTTTTTACCTCGATGTTGCTTCAATGTTGTCAAAATCATCTTGTTTCTCACAGTTTCACACACACTTACATTCTAACGGCTTTATGTAAATATATTGAGATAACAATGTTCTCTTTTCAACCGATGTTGCCTTAAGTTGTCATAAATGTTTAAGACTGAAATAAATACTTTGTCCAAAGTCTGTTCCTGAAAATGTATGATTATCTGTAAAAGAGAACAGTAGCTTCTCCTCCATTGGAAAAGCAGTATGAGTGAGTAGCGACATCATGGGACTAGCACTGACTGAAATTCATCTTAGAAACAACCTTACTTCTGAAATCAAAATATACAGTCACATTTCAAATTAATGTATTTATTTTTATTATCATTTTAATATAACAGCTGGTAAATAATCAATATCATCTTTATTAATTTGTAAAAACTGTTTATGTAAAAAATATTTTACATCACTTCAGTATAAAGCGACTCTCATGCTTTTATTTTGGAAGCTCGAAAAGGAAATGGATGCTCCGCTCACGTGTGTGTCTGTGCAGCGTTTCTCACACCACCAGTAGATTCTGACTGCCATATTAATTTCAGGGTCCAGGGTCCATCCACCATGATCGCTACAAATCCTGTGGGAAACTCTGTTGTATGCATGTGTGAGTGAGTGAGCATTTTATTGTTATAAATAAATTGTGCCTTTTGGTTTAGTAACTCAATTTATTCTTTTGAGCTTTATTCCCTCCTGGCCTATTTTAATTATGTTGTGTTGATACAGTGCCACATAGAAGTTCTGGCAAACTTCATTTAATTTTGCAATCTCAAACTCAATAGTGTCGCTTATATATTAGAAGGGTCTTGAAAAAGGTATTGAAAAGTATTGAATTTAATCTCAGGATGGCTGCATCTTAATTTGACATAATTAAATGTCATAATATTAATAAAGCTATGCCTCCAGAGCTTTCAAAGGAGTAGAGTATGATGACACATCTAGTTTTTATTGAAATAATTAATAAATTCAAAATTTTCCTTAAATGTTTGAATGTTGATACAGTTTCTCAAAACTTCATCGTAAAGATAAAACGTTTCATTTGTTGTTTTTTAATAACCAGATTAATACCAAGACTGTAATGACCAGCTTCAACCAGAGGGGCGGTCTATTGCTATATAATAGAGGCCGACTTCCGTGACTCACCGTAGCAGAAGAGAAGGAGGCCGCTGATTGGTCAGCGCCACCCTCTGTGTTTTGTGTTTGACAGCAGGAAGTAGCGCCGTTAGAAACAAATCGATTCTGGAGGTTCACGAGACTTTAAGCCACATTTGAAGATGACACTGATGAGTCACACGTGCATGAAGGATATGTATTAATGTTTTACATCCGTGAGTATATGAAATATCCACTTTTCTCTGTGCATGTGTGTTTTCTGGGGGATACTGGCCCATGTTGCTGTAGCCTGCTAGCTTGGTTCCTGATGCGCAGACAGGGGGCAGCGCGCTAGCTGCAGGGAAACTACCTTCTGATTCCCTCCGGTTCATTTAGGTTTTTCTCGTTAAGAGCCGACCTCAGAACAAAGCGACACAAAGAGGTTTTAATTCAAAGAGCCGGGTCTACACACACCACGCAGCGGGTTAGCCTCGGCTAACGTCAGCTTTCTGTTCATGACAACCTGCCACAACCTGACAGCTAAGCTAGGTTAGCATCGCGTCACTAAAGACAAGTTAACGAACCTGCAACATGGTGTAAGTGCAGTTGTCACCGTTGTGAGCTCAGCTGGGAGCTGCTCTGAACTCATGGATGCTCCACTGGTCTTAAAGGGAAACGCTGCAGCCTGTTTCCTTCCTGAACTGTTCAATCTATTTGTTAATAGCAGGTGTCAACATCCAGTTTATGCAGATTATTGGATATTAATTAATTTAAATCAAGAGACTGAACCCATGCATCCAACGGACTAAGTAGGTTTTCTAAGTCACACTCATCTGTGAACTTGTTGTGCTTTTACTTTGGTGTTTACATGAAGCTCTCCAGGGTCACATTACTGTAGAAACCCAATGCAAGCATTGATAGAAGTATGGGATTTATGTTATTATAATACTAATGGACATGCAGTATAGGACTGCCACTATAAGGCTGTATGACAAGAATAACACTCAGAAGAGAGCACAGCGACTATAATATTATTATTATATATAATATTAATGATAATTCTAATTATTATTATCAAGTTATTCTTTTTTACATTTTGGTAAATGGTGCAAAATTACTATTTATAATTGTTCACAGCCCAAGTTGATATATTCAATTAGCTTGTTTTATCTGAGAGAGCCCAACACATTCAGTTTACTCTCATACTATAATAGTTGAGATACTTGAACCAGGTGATAAAGACAAACCTAAATCATGTTCATCAAATTACAGATAAGTTTTCTGTCGAGCTGTTTATCAGCCCACACCAGTTTTCTTCATTTCCCCTGGCGTGTGTTTGACTTGCAGCCGAGGCCAGCATTAGGCAGAGTTCTGGAAGTATGCAGCCCATGTACAGAAGAGATGCTGGAGTCTGGCACCAAACAAGAAGTCTTCTCTACAAGAATCTGCTCATCAAGTGGAGGACCAAACAACAGAGTCTTCAGGTACTCACTTTTCAGTGGTGTGAGAGCTTGTTCTGCTCAGCTCATTGTGCGACTGTTGTCACACAATTAGATTGAAATCGGAGTCGGTATCATGCATGATGTCATGTAAAATGAGAACTTAATATAGATAATCTAAATGATTCAATTAACAGACTTGAATATCTTCACTACATACAATTTTATGTGTACTTTTATTATTATTCTGACATCTTAATCTTTTAGAACTGACAACTACATATACGTTACACACACTGGCATGGTCCACATTCTGTCTAGATCTCTGAGACAGCTCTCTGTGGTTATTCCAGTGGAACCTCTCCCACTGATAAACACTTGGGTGTGGTTGTGCTGTCGTGAGTTTGTTTGCTGAGCGTCAGTAAACATGTGACTGCTCCAGTGCATAAACAAACTACAATTGAATCTTGATGCCCATTTTATTAATAAACAATGATGTTTCCTCTTTCCCTTTTTAAATTCTCTCTTGGCCATTCATTATTCATTTGGTTTCAAGTTGCACTAATGCATTTGTAATGTCTCTGTGTATCAACAGTTGGATTGAGGAGTAGCACAGAGAAACCTTCCATAAAATACTGTAGCAAAGTCCAGGGATTTCCTGAACTACAGTTTGAATAATACCTCCTGTACTTCATGTTTGTTACTGGTTACTGATCCCGACTTAACCACATGTCCTTTAAACTCCACTTTGTGGGTTTCACCTCATTTGCCTTGGAGGCAAAGTGTTGAGTGAGAGTTTAGTTTTGCATACACACAGAACATGTTTTACAATACACAATCTAGATCTCAAGGCAATGAGTCCCGGTTAATTGCTTCAATTTACTGTGTTGCTTACGGTTAAGTTGTAGCTTGTTGTTTACAGTTTGAAAGAAAGACAAATGTCTCCTGTCATTTGTTTTACGAGGTCTGATCTATTCAATCTAGCCCCTGAATAGAACTTTAGTTTGCACTAGAATTTTTTTTTAAGTATGTATTACTGACCTAGTATCAAATTTGTATTACCATGATGAATTACAGCAAATCCTGTGTGGTTTTCTCATCATCTGGTCCATTTGATGTTTTCTGTACAGGAATTGATTTTACCTTTACTACTCTTGGGGCTGCTGATACTCATCAGTACCCTCAATCCTCACGTTTACTATGGAGGCATCAGCACCATGGAGCTGGAGCGGGAGGACCACTTCTTCAAGGGCCTGGGCTACACCCCAATCACCAACATCACCACCCACATCATGGAGGAGGTGGCCCATCAGATGCGTACGTGTCTGAGACACTTCTTGGTCTTAAAGTTCACATCTACAGTAGAAGACAACCCTGTGTTCTAATCACCCGATCTATATCGATCAGGCTGGAGGACAGGTGAAGTTTGTGATGCTTATCCTCCTCCTTGTTTTTTCAGACTTGCAGAATAATCTGGAGTTGTTTGCTAGCGAGGAGGACCTGGAGAACGCCAGCCTGTACGAGCCTTCCAGCTACGTTGGTGTCGTGTTCATGGACAGCTCTGCCACATCTTACAGACTGCGCTTCCCGTACAACCAGCTGCCTCTGCCCAGCGATTACACAGAATCTATTGGTAAAATTGTGACTCTGTTTTATTGACCTGTTGTGGGAACCTACCAGAGAGAGAATCAGACCTTCAATGAGAGAAGCTGTGAATACCCCAAAGCTGGAAAGACTAAAAGTCTAAGAATGTTCTTACGTCACTAATCAAAAGCCAGACTTGAACCAAACTGTTGCTAATCAGTGGAAAATCCTTTGGCTGATATTGATTGTTCCTGAGGGATGGAACACAGGAACATATTGAAACGACCTTATTTAAACAAAAAATAGGAACGCAAAGAAAGATACAACTGCAAGAGCTGAAAATATCTGACATATCATTGTGTGTGTGTGTGTGTGTCCTCTTCTAGCAAACTGTTTCACCAGCTCAGTGAACTGCAGAGCAGCTAATTACTGGTACTCGGGCTTCATCCGCCTCCAGTCTCTGATCGATGCAGCCATCATCCAGGTGAGACATGCAGGAGATGTTCTCTTAACCCACTGGACCTTAAGAGGGGAATGTTCTGTGTGCATGAAGCAATGACACAGTCATTCGCTGATTCCTTTATCCTTTTTCTCATTGACATTTTCTAGATTTAATGATTCATAATTTAATGGAAACTATCCTTCAGTCCATTGATAATGAGAATTAGTCGCTGACCTTCCTCAGATTCAGCAGATGATCATCTGGTTTCTGTACAGATGCAGACGAAGCGGGCCGTGCGGAGTGAGATGGACCTGAATGTGGTCATGATGGGTCAACCGGGTTCTGTGGAGGTGCAGAAGTTCCCCCACGCCCTCATCTCCATATACCTGGTCCTGGCCTTCACACCCTTCGTCACCTTCCTCATCGTCAATGTGGCAGCTGAGAAGGAACATCGGCTCAAAGACACCATGACCATGATGGGACTCTACAACACAGCCTTCTGGTAAAAAAAACAAAAGGAGAGATTTAGTGTCTCAGGTTCATGCGTAAGCGTCAGAAACTAATCAGTTTGAACCTGTGTGTTGTTGGGGGGCAACAGGCTGTCATGGGGCCTCCTGTACGCTGCTCTGGTGACCACAATGTCCTTCCTGATGTCCATCATCGCGACGTACACGGCGCTGTTCCCTAACAGTGACTTCTTAGTTATTTTCGGCCTCATCTTCCTCTATGGAATATCATCTGTAAGTACAGCTGAATTACCTGCATTCTGTTGAAGAAATAGATTGTGAAACGCTGAGTCAGGTCGATCCTGATTCTTCTCCATCGTCCTTTCTCTCGCTGCTCTCTTTCATTCTTCTCATCCTCTCTGCCATCCAACAGATCTTTTTCTCCTTCATGCTGACTCCGTTATTTAAGAAGCCTAAGTTTGCCAGTACAGTGGGCTCCATGCTGACGGTGGTGTTCGGCTGCCTGTCGCTCTTCACCGTGCTGATGAAGGACTTCCCTCAGCCGTTGGTGTGGCTCCTCTGCCTGCTCTCCCCCAGCGCCTTTTCCATTGGCATCGCACAGGTGACAAACACTATCAATCATATCCACTCGCCACTCTGCATGTCTTGATTTCTTGGTGTAGAGGTTGTGTTATAATATATCTTATCTTAGTTTGGACATTTCTCCATGAATATACATGGATCTGGCTTACTGATGTTGTTTCCCTAACTGTGACCTTCAGCTTTCACCAGGGCCCATATCATATGTTACTTTCTCTTAGATTAGCTTGTTGATGACGTGTTTTGGTAGAAAGTGTTTGCAGTGTGAAGACAGAGTGACATGGTTTGATATGCATGTGTGTATCTAAATGTCAGGTGGTTTACCTGGAGGCTCAGGGAGACGGAGCTGTGTTATCGTCCTTGACCGACGGGCCTCATCCTCTGTACGTGCCCCTCATCATGCTGGTTCTGGACTGCATCCTCTATCTTCTGCTGGCTGTTTACCTGGACCAGGTTCTGCCTGGTAACTACACATTCATTGAATATTAAGTTTGCTCTAATACTGTTGGGCTTCAGTTTACCTGAGGGATCACTTTGTCTTAACATTGTTTGAATACTATTATCATGTGTCATACTTACATTTTGTCTGCTATGCAGGTGAGTATGGAATGAGGAGGTCCCTGTTGTACTTCCTGAAACCGTCCTATTGGTCCAAACGCACAAAGCGCTACGTTGAGGTGAGCTCGGTTTACGACGCGGAGTCGAACGGCGCTCCTGATGTGGACGAGTCGGTCGAGCCGATTTCACCTGAGTTCAGAGGGAAAGAAGCCATTCGGTAAAAAACCGGCATTAAGTTTCATTTCATATTTACAGTCTGTTACAAAAAGTGCTTCTGAGAAATTCATCTTGTTACACTGCTTGAAGGTTACTACAGTTTTATCAAAAGTCATAGATGATGTTGTTGCACATTTGTTACTTAGGCTATTTGTAATCCAGGTTTAAAAACCCCTGTCTGAAATTACAATGTAAAACACACAGGATTAACACTTTCATATTAACATATGACAACAATTAAGGCTTTAAATGTTTCCAGGAAGAATTCTGTAGCTCTGTCTCAATTCGTTGGCTGCATCCTTCAAAGGGGGAACCTTCATAACTATTGTAATGATATGATAATAATAAAGATGCCTGCGGAGGATGTGTTTCATGGAGCCTCCGCAGTGTGACGGCCTTGTCCCGACGCTGTGACTCAGCAGCTTTTCAAATGCAGCTTTCCAAGGATGCAGTCCCTTAATCAAGACACAGTGTCAAGCTCAGTTAAAGATGGAAAGTTGCCAGACTCCACTGGATGAAGACAGAGCCTGAGAGACCTGCCTGTAACGTGACAGCTTCTATTGACTCTAACTCTTAGTTCTGCTTTGTTTTGCTTGATCAATGTCTGGCAGCATCAATAACATCCATAAAGTGTATAAAGAGAAGGACAACGTGGTGGAGGCTCTGAGAGGTGAGAACACTTTCCTTTTCACCAGCTCAGCTCAGAACAGCCATTGATGTGACTATTCTTTAGATTAATCAAATGGTTTCGATAGTGAAGCATTTTGAATCTAATTTATCTCATTACATCAGATCCTGTTTCCTAAACCTACAGCTGACTGTCATTATATTGTTTAGCTACTCTCAGTGTTATTGTAGCTTATATTTCTAGATTGATTTCATCTTCTCCTTCTTTACATCCCCTCCCCAGGTTTGACGTTTGACATCTACGAGGGCCAGATCACGGCTCTACTGGGACACAGCGGGGCTGGAAAGTCCACTCTCATGAACATCCTGTGTGGTATCTGCACCCCCACCAACGGCTCGGCCACCATCTACGGGTCGCCTGTCGAAGAGATCGCAGATGGGTCCGAAATGAAGCAGCTGGTGGGAATCTGCCCCCAGTTCAACATCATCTTCGACGTGCTGACGGTGGAGGAGCACCTCAGGATCTTCGCCGCTATCAAAGGGATCCGACCTGCAGACATTGACGCAGAGGTAATGTGATGGGACTGGGAGACCAGTTCACTGAGAGAAGATCCTCTGTCTAATATTGGGTAATAATGAGTCTTCAACGTCAGGTTGCTCATCCTTTGTGTTTATTTCTTTCTCTTTGATAGGTTAACAAAGTTCTGAAGGATCTGGACTTGGAAAAGATCATGAGTGCTCAGGCCAAGAATCTGAGTGGAGGCCAAAAGAGGAAGCTGTCTGTGGGCATCGCCATCCTCGGAGATCCCAAGGTACCTTAAGCTCGAAGTGGACACTTTCAATGTCTCGGTTCTCTGTCTCCATCAGCTTGGGTTCATTCTGAGGTGTTTGCCTCATGATCTTCCTTTTCTTGTCAGATCCTGCTCCTGGATGAGCCCACGGCCGGCATGGACCCGTGCTCCAGACACCAGGTGTGGTCGCTGCTGAAGAACCGGCGAGCGGGCAGAGTCACGGTGCTGAGCACACACTACATGGACGAGGCGGACATTCTCGCTGGTGTGAACTTCTTCTGTTAGATAATGAAGACAGTCCCACAGTCACTTGTCTGTTGTTATGGTTGAACACAGATGCTGTTTCTTTTTTCTCCAGATCGCAAAGCTGTGATCTCTCAGGGACAACTGAAATGTGTGGGCTCCTCCATGTATCTCAAGATCAAGTGTGGTGTGGGATATCATCTCAGGCATGTAGATCCTCCTGATGAAGCTGCTTGTGTCTCTGCATGTTTGAAACGTGACTGGCCCTTTGATGAACCGTTTTACAGATACTCTTATATATTTCTACACATCATGCACTAGGGGAAATAAGTTGTATTTTTTATTTATTATATAATTTATAGAATATATAGATTCTTTTGTTTGTGCTTTAATTATTAATATGTTTTTCCCCTGTCACAGAATGTCGGTCAAAGAGGGATGTGAAGCTGAAAACATCACGTCATTGGTCAAGCAGAACGTTCCCAAGGCAAAGTTGTCCCAGCAACATGAAGCAGAGTTGACCTTCACTCTTCCCTTTGAGAGCATGGACACGTTTTCAGGTCAAATCTCACTACATAGAAATATCAGTGGAAATAAATCCAAAGTTTCAGAGAAAACTCTTTAATGTCAACACAGGAAACCTCCTTGTCACATCCTCACGACCACACGAGGGTTGGTTTAGATGTTTGTTTATTAGGCACGGCACACTGACATAGCCTCAGGCCGTTGTTCTCCAATCTACGGAGTACTTCCTCTAGGTGTTCCAGGTGTTTTTTTTTCATTGGGTCCTGAGATCAGAATGTCATCTAAGTAGATGGCCACGTTTGGGATGCCCCCCAGGATGCCCTCCATAGTTCTTTGGAAAATCCCAGGACTTGACGCTACCCCAAATGGTAAGCGGGTGTAGGTAAACAGGCCTTTGTGTGTGTTGATAGTGACATACTTCCTAGATTCTTCCTCCAGGACCACCTGCTGATAGGCATGACTCAAGTGTTGTCCCCCATTCAGCTGTGCAAACAGGTTCTCCACCCTAGGAATTGGGATACTGATCCAGCCGCGATGCTCGATTTACTGTGAGTTTATAATCTCCACATATTCGAATTGACCCATCCGGCTTCCTGACTGGGACAATGGGCGCTGCCCACTCTGCATACTGCACTGGCTCTATGATCTTGTCATCTTGCAGCCTCTGTAGCTCTCTCTCTACTAGTGGCTTTACAGCATATGGCACCGGCCTGTCCCAGTCCTTCCTTAAACACTTCCGTATGTCTCCTGAGTATCTCCTCCAGCTGAAATGGAGGTGCTGAATCCACCTTGTTTACCAACTGATCTGCCAGGCCCAGCTCCCTTAGCCAACTTCGCCCCAGGAGGTTAGGTCCATCCCCCTCGACTATCACCACCGGCAATGTCTTTTCTGTGTTTTCGTTCTGCACCTGCACTTGTACCCTGCCTAGCACTCTGAGCCTCTCTCCCGTATAGGTTTTCAGTTTTAGCAAGCACAGCTTCATTTCTGATATGGCTGTTTTCTTCCAAAGCTGCCCATATTGTTGTTTGCTTACTATGGTGTTTTCTTATAGGTTTGTTTTCTGAGCTGGACTCTCAACCCAAACTGGGAATCATCAACTATGGGGTTTCCATGACAACACTGGAGGATGTTTTCCTTCGTCTGGAGGCGGAGGCTGAAGTGGACCAAGCTGGTGAGTGTGTATATAGAAGCAGAGAAGAATATTAATAAAAGCCAAATGTATAAATACAAGTATTAATCAGTGTACTTGTATTATGTGTGCAGATTACAGTGTGTTTAATCGGGAGCAGGCAGAAGACGACTGTGACACCAACGCCTCAGTGGACGACACAGACCAGCGGCTGCTCACGTTCTCAGACAACAAGTCGGACGTGGTGTCGGGTCACGCTCTGTGGCGGCAGCAGTTCAGCACCGTGGCCTGGCTGCACATGCTCAACATGCACAGAGAGAGGAAGGCCTTCATTTACACGTTAGTGAGAAGTGACTACTGGAAAGATGCAGTTTGAGGATGGACAGTGATTCAGAGCTGACACACGTGAAGAGAAACGCTGCTGCAGGATCAGGAGGAATCTGTGTGTGTGTGTGTTTGACCTGTGGTCTCTTCCTTTCATCCTGTCCCCTGCAGTCTGGCCTTGTTCCTGGTGTTTGTTGCTGCCGTGCTGGTCCTGTCTCTGGCCACTGGAAACATCCAGGTTCACTCATCAGATCGACAGTTTCTTCCCATTTACCTCCTCAACAGGGACCAGTTGCCTGGGAGATACACCACCAGCCTCCTGGTTCAGAACTCCTCTGGTGAGTCAGGACTGGTTCTGTGACCTGGAAGGAAAGAAACTGATCTCTGATATTTTGGAGGCGGGTTGTCTATGATGTATTCTGCAAACATAAACTTATAAACCCTGATACAATTTATCTGTGAAATATCACTTGAATCAATATAATTTACCTTTAATACTTACTGATGTCCTGCTGTTAAATTACGCTCGATCCTGTATGATCATATGAATATCTCTTACACTCCCCTCAGTCTAGTTGTTGTGTACTAAGCTGTGTGTTATTTTCCTCCTGTCAACAGATTCTGATATTTCTGACTTCGTCCACAACCTGGAGTCTCAGAACATAAAAGTGGAAATGATGAAACAGGGTGACTACATGTCCGCAGCTCCCCACAGCGCCGCCATCAACGTGACAGGATCCAACAAGGTCACTTTAATGTTGGACAGATGGAATTCACTGTTGATATCAGACACTATATGTGGGCTAACCCCTCCTACACCATGTAACCCTCCCTAACCCTATATCCTCCTTCTGTTAACAGGGGTTCAGATACAGCGTTGCGTTCAACAGCACCACAGTCCACTCCCTGCCCATGGCCGTCAATGTGCTGAGCAACGCACTCCTCCGAGGCCTGAATGGAACCGGACCCATCCGAACCTGGACCAAGCCGTTTGATTATGTGAGGATTTAACAGCTAGGAGACAAATCTCATCTTTGCTGTTTCCCTGTATCACTTTAAGATGTTCAACTTTCCTCCCGTCACATCCCTCAGCAAATCCCTGATGCCACGTCCTACGCTCTGGTGTACATTGAGGCCATCATACTGGGAATGCTGGCAGCTGGAATGCCTGCGTACTTCGCAATGGACCACACTCGAGACCGAGAGGTAACCAGTAGTTTGTTTGGTAGAGCTCCTCCCAGCTTGGACACATAATGACATGTCAGATAATGTTCCACTCTGATCTACAGCTTCAGCTCTTTTAACCATTGTTTTTGTGGCGTATTGCTGAAGAGTCAGAGACCAGCAGGAACCATGAGGTGAGAGAGAAGGTGTCACTAAGGTCTTCAGACAGAAGTTAGTGTGTTGCTAGTGAGATGTTAGTGCCTCAGAGCTCAGTCACACCAGGATCATTGGATTCAGTTTGGACACAAGATAAATCTTCAACTTTGATTTGAAAATTTGTTTTCTTGACCGATCACAAAGTGTGTAGCACCAAACTGCTTTAGATCCCGGTCCTCCGCTGGAGCATAAACTACAGCTCAGAGTGCTGCGAGTGTTTCAGTCAGTTGAGACACAGAAAAGAAATGAGTTGGTTTCAGATGAACGGTGTTGACTCGGTGTCCAGTCCCATGTTCTTCTCTTCCTGGTGCAGACACCGGCTCGGCACAATCCCCAAGTCGGGCTCGTCCCCGGTTGTAGAGCAGATAGAAAGTGTTTGTCCTGTTTCTCCTGGTTCCTCCTGATTCTGATCAACAGACGTTAATATTATTATTAATATCTGTATTAAACATTATGCAGGTTTTTCATCTCAAACCAGCAGCTTGATTACAATGTGATGGTTGAGTGAGTGTGAACATGGAGAATGTTTCCTCTTTTATTCACACTCCTTGTTGAGGAGATGTCAGATTTTTACATTTGCCTGTTTTGTCCTCTTCAGATCAAGTGTCGCTCAACTCTGAGAATCTCAGGTCTGGTCCCATCGGCGTACTGGTGCGGCCAGGCAGCGGTGGACATCCCCTTCTACTACCTCATCCTGTCCTTCATGAGCATCATCCTCTTCTCCTTCCACACCGGGAGCCTGCTCACCTCCAGCAACCTCACCGCTGTGGTTCGTACTGAGGCATTGAACACCGGCTCGCCAGCACAGAAACCCTCTTCCTGTGGAGTCACGTCTCCTCTCCTCTCTCCAGGTCCTGTGTATCGTTGGCTTCGGTCCGGCCATGATCCTCTTCACCTATGTGATTTCTTTTGGCTTCGCCCGGGTCCAGAGCAACAGGGATTTCTTCTCTGTCATCTCCATGATGGTGAGACATATATGAAGATGATGACGTGGATATTTAGAATGAGCTTTAGTTTCTTCTTCTCACCAACACAATGTTATAGTGTGATTCTTCATGTGGATGTTGCTCAGTGTTATTACTGGAGTCACATGCAGGTTTTCTTTATCACTAAGTGGGTGACTTGTGCCTCAGGTGTGTGTTGTATCAGCCTCGTTGGTTCAGTTGTCGTTTGTGAATGACAACCTGGGACTGACCAGAAACCTGCACAACATCCTGTGCTTCTTCAACCCTCTGTACCCTCTCATGGGCTGCCTCAACTGCATCACTAAGGTGGGAACACAACAACAACACTCACTTCTCTACATGTGTTGGTTTGTGTGTGGTTTTGTCTTTCAACTTGGGACAAAGTCATAAGTAGACTTGTCAGAGTTCGAGAGCACTGGTGGAATAAAGTGGAAATTAAGCTTATGAACCAGATGTTTATCTCAGGAGTTGGTGCTGATCTGTCATTTTGATCTTGATGTGTAGTAGAAATATGAAAAATACTATCTCTTTACAAATACAACTAGAAAAGCTCCCAGAAGAGTTCAGACTTCTGCCAGTAAACAGCGGTCCCTTTTAGATTCAATCAGTTTCTCACCATTTCCAGGCGACGTTCCTTCCTCTGCTCTACGAGAAGAACTTCTTGTGGAAGAACCTGCTCATTGCGGTTATAGCTGTAAGTTTTTCATTTACTATCATTTCATGCCAAAAAACTTTGATAACACAATGCAGGTGTGCGTTCAGCCATGAATCTGTGTGTGTCTTTGTGCTCAGCCTTATCTCCAGATCATCCTGCTGCTTTTCGTGCTCCGCTGGCTGGAGATCCGTCACGGAGGCAGGACGATGAAGAACGATCAGTACTGCAGGTGATGAGCAGACCTCAGATCATTGCTCCAGTTACAGGAAGCCTCAGTATTTTTAAACACTGATGCTCTCAGGAAAAGAGTTCACGTCTTAATTGTTTGTCCAAAGCCAAACGTGAAGTTTTTATTGAAACCTTCACAGGATCTCGTCCAAGTCAAAACCCAAAGTGGAGAAGAACCCAGAAGAAGGTCAGAATGAGGACGAGGACGTTCAGATGGAGAAGGCCCGAGTGAAGGAGGCGCTCACCTGTCAGTCCTGTGAGGAGGTGAGTGTCTCTTCTTCTGTCTCATGGTGAGCTTGAGAACAAAGTGATTTATAAACTCTCTTCTCTGTGTCTCCTCAGAAACCAGCTGTGGTGGTGAGCAACCTGAGGAAACAGTACAAAGGCAGGAGAGAAGGCTTCTCTCTCAACAAGACCAGGAAGTTGGCCACGAAGAACGTTTCCTTCTGCGTTCGAAAAGGTCCGTGTGGCGAGTAGAGATCACGCTGCTGTAGAAAACACAGAGGGCTTGTGTAGAAGTCAGGAGAAGCTTCTTGAAGATCACTGCTTCACTTGTGTTCCTTCAGGGGAGGTTCTCGGACTGTTGGGGCCCAACGGAGCAGGAAAGAGCACCATCATGCACATGTTGGCCGGGGACACTGACCCCACGGCCGGCCAGGTACAGAACCGACACTGGGAAGTACTGAGAGAAACATGAATACATATTCTACTGGTTAACTGATGGACTGTTTCCTGTGGTCAGGTGCTGATGGGGGACTACAGCACTGAGTTCCGTCCCGTGGACAATCCTCTGGAGCACGTGGGCTACTGTCCCCAGGTGAACCCTCTGTGGCCGAGGATCACTCTGCAGGAGCATCTGGAGATCTACGCTGCCGTGAAGGGCCTGAGAGGAGAGGAGGTGCCGGGGATCATCAAACGGTACGTCCACCTCCAGCCCCACAAACTTCTTCTTCATGTGTTCTGTGAGAATCAGAGGGAAGTGTTCCTGACGGTGGTTGTGTGTCTGTTGTTGTCAGTGTGGTGAATGCTCTGGAGCTGAAGGACCACTTGAACAAACAAGCCAAGAGCCTGTCAGCAGGAATCAAGAGGAAGGTGAGAGCAGCGAGTGGGAATCAGCTCCATCTTCATTACTGCTGGAGCTGTGCTGCCCCCCCCGTCCATCTCCTGCTCCATCCCCCATCACTCACAAGAAGAAACTCCTCTCCCCCCCGACCTGTGACAACACGATAGAGACAGAGATGTTTATCACCTGAGGATTTCACAGTGAACCAGATGAAATGTTGTGTTGTTTCTTCTTTGTGTTTCACCTCCACTGGTTTCTTGTCTGTTCCCAGTTGTGCTTTGCGTTGAGCATGATCGGGAATCCTCAGATTGTGTTACTGGATGAGCCGTCGTCAGGGATGGACCCAAAGTCCAAACAGCGCATGTGGTGAGACTTTAAAACCTCAGAATGAGAACTACTGGACTTTCTAGATTCGAACGTGTTCGGGGCTGAATTTCACTTTTTCTTGTCCCAACCACAATATTCATGTTTTCCAGTGTAATGACCTCAGTACAGATGATTTCATTGTTTCACTTGACGACACGTGTCTCTGTTGTGCAGGAGAGCGATCCGAGCTGCGTTCAAGAACCGTCAGCGAGGAGCCGTGCTCACCACACACTACATGGAGGAGGCGGAGGCCGTGTGCGACCGCGTGGCCATCATGGTTTCAGGCCAGCTGAGGTTGGTGCTCGCAGCTTCGTGGTGAAACGGGATGAGACGTTCAGAAAGTGAAGGTTCATGTTCGTTTGTTTCCAGATGTATCGGCTCCATCCAGCATCTGAAAGGGAAATACGGCCGAGGTTACAGTTTGGAGGTGAAACTCCGAGAGGAGCTGACGGGGCTCCAGCAGGTGGCGCTGCTGCACAAAGAGATTCTCAGAATCTTCCCTCACGCCGCCCGACAGGAGAGGTGAGACCTGTGTGTGTGTGTGTGTGTGTGTGTGTGTGTGTGTGTGTTTGTGTGCGTGTGTGTGAGACCTGAGAGACAGTTTGTGTCACTTGTTCATAACTGAGTGTAAAATCACACACACTTACTTCTATTGGTTGTTGACTTCTTGTGCAGCTTTGCTACTCTGATGGTTTATAAGATCCCCACAGAGGACGTCACGTCACTGGCCAAGTCTTTCTCCCAGTTAGAGATCGGTGAGTAGCTGCTGCACACATACACACACACACACACACACACACACACACACACACACACACACACACACACACACAGACACACACTGTAACTTCTAACCCGTTCCATGTCTTCTCTCTTCAGCCAAGCAAATGTTCAACTTTGAAGAATACAACTTCTCCCAGTCGACCTTAGAGCAGGTAACTGGTTTATTAAAATCATCAGTTGATTTATATGAGCTCTATTTGAGCTTCTAAATGTCCGACCTGACGCTCCTCCTCCTCTTCCTCTGGCTCTTCGTCCTCCAGGTGTTTATGGAGTTTGCCAAGGAGCAGGAGAAGGAGGAGGAGGAGGTGGGCTCGCTCAGCACGACCTTCCAGTGGCAGCGGCTGCGTCCGGACGTCTCAGCCAATCACACGGACAGCATGGTGCACCAGCTGTGAGCCGGCTGCTGACCAGGACTCACCGACCCGCCCGGCCTCAGGCCTCAGAGCTGACAGCCAGCACGCCGACCCCCCCCGCCCTCCATGGACCGGGACAGACCTGGGGGGGGCTCGACACCAGGACTGTGTGGGTCTGAGGTGAGCATGTGTGTAACCCTCGTCCAGCGTGTTTCCTGAGTCGACTGACCGAGGGGCCGGCGGTTCCTCCTCCACACACCGAGACCACACCTCCTCCTGACGGGGTTTTTATCTTCACAGGGAGTCAGTCAATGGAAACATCTAATGTATGAATCTTTCTGCTTTGTAACCCTCTCCGTCCGCTCTCGTCTGTCCGAGGCGTTGCAGTGAGTGTGTGTGTTTGTGAAACACTACCAGAGCTGCTGTTTCACTTTGATTCACGCAGCAGTGTGTTAACTATCTAGCCTGTTCTGTGTGTATGAGTGTGTGTGCTTTCTGTGTTGTGTATTTACTGTGTGTAGCTGCAGAATCTCAGTCTTTATACAAGCTGCTGCGATGTTGGTGCAAACCGATGAATTGTAATTTTCTCATGACGCTCAGGCGAGAGGACGAAGAGGTGACGGGAATATTAGACACTTTTATTTTGAAGCATCAGTTCTGTGACTCAGCACTTTCAGGTTTGTTGCGATGATCGGATCAAAGTAAAGTTTGAGAACTCGAGACGCTCGAGGTTTTATTTTAAATTCAGGTGATGATTTCTATTTGATTTATAGATATTTTTTAAAACATGGGACTTCAGTTTATTCTCTCTCCTGAACTCCGACAGGTGTCGGACTCAGATTCTCAACGTGTCAGGAAGTTCGTCTCACAGGCTTTTATCTGATGAGTCATCATTTACCAGGGGGTGATGATTATTATTATTAATATGATTAGTATGATATTATTATTATTATTATTATTAGAAGAGATTAGTTTGGCGCTAACTGACTTTCCAAGCATGTACTACAGACACTATGAACATACTACAGTCTACAGACACACCACAGACGCACTACAGACACACTACACACTACAGACACACTACACACTACAGACACGCTACATTAACTAAAGACCAAGTAAAGCATTGATATTTGCAGTCGTGTGTAATTTGTCCTTTTTAATATGAGACTCTATTTTACATGTTTTGTTTTTGCACATTAAAAAGGGTTGAAGTGAAACACTGGCCTCGCATGCATTTACACAAACATATGTTTAATCTTTGTTCTCTCCATGAGAATCACATTGTCGTATTTAACATTCATGTGAAACTTGTGTGGATCAGTTTCAGTCTCATGTCGCCATCTAAAGAAGAAACTCACCTAAAGCTTCACACTTCACTCAGAATGTTAAACTCTCTGCGGCTCGGTGGAGTCGGTCGCTCGGCGCTGGAGGTGGAGCCGGTTACGTGTTTTTTTTTCCTGGTGTTGGTTGAGTTGATCTAATTCTGGGAAATGTTATAACCGTTCTTTCTATTATGCAATCTTTGTAAGATGATGTGTGCACTGATTTTATTTTTGAAATACTGTGGTTTAGCTGTGTGCTGTGTTTCCCTCACGTCTGAACGGACACTCGTCATTATTGTATTTGACCTTTTCATGAATAAATGTTGATCCAGATTATTTGTCTTTTGTTTGATGGTCATAATGAAGATTATTGACAAGTTGTTTTGCTTTACTTTTAGCACATTATAAAGATAATGGAAGAAGGAAATATAAATGGTTTCACTGTGATTTTACACGTGTTGAACACTGAACTAACACCTGCAGCTTTATTCATTTAAACAATTCCCCTTCTGCAAAGTGTTTTTATTTACATTTGAATTTCACAACATGTAAATTCAGACTATTTATATTAAAAAAAACATTATTTAACGTTAAAGAAGAGCTCGAAAATATTTTATTTTGAAATTCTTAAACGGAAGTGTAACTATGGTATTATATCAGCCTTAACGAGCCTGCGTGTGGTTTTGTCCCTCTGCTGCCACTGGGTGGCCACATGATGTAACTACATCACTGTTAACTTCCTGTTGTTTCTGACGTGATGCTAAATTAAGACGTGCACTGCCCCCCAGTGGACACAAGGTGAAACTGCTATACCTCAGTAAAGTTCGCGTTAATGCAGATGTAACAGGTTATTTATACTTCCGCTAAAGTCTTTCAAAATACAGCGAGCAAGCTAAATCAATCTGAAATAAAAACAATAAATATGATCATAATTATTTTCACAATTTCATAAAAAAATGAAATACAGAGAAATACATTAAACTAATACTGGAATTAGTACATTATATCTAAGAGAGCATTAACAGGTCTCAACAGTCCTCCACTGTTTCACATCGTTTGTTTGTAAATAAATTATTCTGAATGTATTCACCGGAAATGTAGCATCGTCCTATTAACGCTGACTTGAAGCGGTGCTGCAGTTCTTCTTGTCGCCACATGCGGGCAGCAGTGAGTAGTAGACCCATGGGTATTTGAATAAAACTCGTCTTTTAATTGACGCATAAATGAAATCAAATCCAGGCGTCGATGATTTAAAGTTTCAACTTGATTTAAATGTAATAAATTAAATCTGTGAAGCTGTTGTTAACGAGCTCTGTGGCTGGTTCCGTACTTCCGGTCGTGGGTGTGGCCTCTGACAGAGTAATGGCGGAGCCGCGTCGCTGGTGCTCGTCTCGCTCGAGCCTCGCCCAGCTGGTCTGACGGATCGTGGCCCAGAGACTTCGCTTGGGAATCGAACTGTGATGCGTCGTCACGATGGGAAACATCTTCGGGAAAAAGAAAGTGACGCGCGTGACGGAGCAAGACAAGGCCATTCTGGTGAGTCAGGGTTAGCATTAGCATCGGCTAGCTGTCAAACTGCGTTAGGAAATGTGTCGTTTTAACTTCTCGGCTTAGCACAAACTACAAACACAAACTTTTAACTACACAACGTCCGCAATTCTCACACAGTGGAGAGGTTCTTTTCTGTTCGGCGCAACTTTCTGTGTAGTAACAACTTTATAAAAACTTTATTATCTCATATAAAACCTGCCTCTGCAAACAGAGCCACAGGAAACACTACTTATGAATTAACAATTAAAAACCGTCATTTCAGTGGAGATCAGATGTTTCTCTGCCGATTGGAACCAAAGATCCTATTTGAAGTCTGACTCATGTTATTTCATTGAAATGTTTTATTACTGGTGTCGTGTGTAGGTTTAAAAGTTCATATTAATGTTTTACTGCTGAAGTTCTGTTGGAGCAGCTCAGGCTGATCCACTGTAGTTACACCAGAGTAAAGCTGCTGGTTTCTTATTAATAATATATATGAAATCCTATCAGAAATGTGACTGTGATGTTTCCCTTGATCCTGAGCTCTGTGATCTCTGTGCTCTGCAGCAACTGAAGCAGCAGAGAGATAAACTGCGTCAGTACCAGAAGAGGATCCACCTGCAGCTGGAGAAGGAGCGAGCTCTGGCCAAGCAGCTGCTGAAGGATGGAAGGAAAGAGTGAGTGTGACAGCAGGAGAACTCAGGAGCAGCTGCTACACACAACTCGTGTGTGTGAGGAGCAAAACTCCTCCAGAGGCCGAGATCAGGGCAGGAAACTAAAAGACTGATTTTAAATCAGTGAATAGTTCTGTTGATTCCACGCTGAGGATTATTGTCATAAACCCTTAATATTCTAACTTTTCAGATGAACCTTTACTGTGTTTCTACATTTCTTATCTTTGTTAATGATTTGCTCCTCTGTGCTTGCTGTGATTCTAATGCTCCTGTGGTTTGTATGAAACAGCAAAGCTCTCCTCCTGCTGAAGAAGAAGCGCTACCAGGACAAACTGCTGGACAAGACGGAGAATCAGATCAGCAACCTGGAGCGCCTGGTGAGTGAGCCGAGCGACACAGGGACTCGACCTGCAGCCGCTCCACTAACACTCCTCCTTCTCCTGCTCCTTCTCCTGCTCCTGCTCCTGCTCCTTCTCCTTCTCCTTCTCCTTCTCCTTCTCCTGCTCCTGCTCCTTCTCCTTCTCCTGCTCCTTCTCCTTCTCCTTCTCCTTCTCCTTCTCCTTCTCCTTCTCCTGCTCCTTCTCCTTCTCCTTCTCCTGCTCCTTCTCCTTCTCCTGCTCCTTCTCCTTCTCCTGCTCCTTCCAGGTTCAAGACCTGGAGTTCGCCCAGATCGAGCAGAAGGTGCTCGACGGCTTGAAGGTCGGAAACGAGTGTCTGAAGAAGATGCACGAGGTCGGTGGTGAAGTCTTATTCTATACAGTTACAGTCACATGGTGTGAATCACTGGTTACTGATGGGATCTGGTCGAATGTCTTCCTCACTGCAGGTGATGTCGATTGAAGAGGTCGAACGGATCATGGATGAAACTCAAGATTCCATCGACTACCAAAGGGTGAGTCCCACAAACACCTCAGCTGTAGAGAGCCAGTCTATTTAACACCCTCAGCTTCATGAGACAATATTCATAGAAAGTTAAACTGATAATAATGATGGAAAATCTCATATAATTCTATTTCCTCTCTGATGTTAACTGAGATTTTTGTTCTCCTGCAGCAAATCGACGAGATGTTGGCCGGCTCGTTCACACAGGAAGACGAAGACGCTGTTCTCGCTGAGCTGGAGGCCATTACTCAGGTCGGTCTCATCACTGTGTGTGTCTCTGTGTGTCTGTGTGTGTGGTTGTGTGTGTGTGAAGCTGCTCCTCAGTCTCGTCCTGGGTCTCATCTGTTTCTCAAACCTTCAGGGAGACGTGGATCTTCCCGAGGTTCCTTCAGACGAGCTGCCAGACGTTCCAGAGGAAGAGGAGGAGAAACCAGGTTCGTTCTCTCGCTCGTTGTCAAACCTCCGTCCTGCCGCCGTTCGTGAACCTGACTCTGTTTTTTCTTTCAGAGCGAGAACGTCCCAGAAAGAAACCAGATCGAGAGCTGCTCGCTGCGTGAGAGCACGCCGACCTCCAGCTGCTGGTTTTCTACAACACTCCAGTCCCACAGGAAACTAACATTTAGCTGGAGACCTCACTCCCTCGCTGCTCCGTCAGAAAGTGGCAGCGGCTTCTGGACACTGATCTTCCTCCAACTCCTCCAGTGGCTGTTTGTCCTCTGCTGCAGGACGACACTTGAACGCATCACGACTTGTTCATCAGAAACTTTGACAAACGATGATTTTACTCCTGATGACATTAGACGATTAACTCTAACCTCTGACTCATGTTCTTTCTCCACTAAATCATTTTACATAACTTACCTTTAATATGTGTGATCAGTTCAAATCAGGAATGAATATTACGTATATAAATTGGTTTCATGATGTTGCAGCTTATCACTGTTTTAATTGACCAGAATAGCGTTAGATCTCTGACTATAATGATTATTTTTTAAATCTGAAAATGAGATTTTGAACATCTTATATACTCGACAGCCCCAGGATTTTTGTTTCTCTTGTCATTTGAGTAAATTGACCCTTTAAGACCAGAAGGATGAGACTATACTGAGCTCTGTTGAGACCATCCCTCCTCCTCCTCCTCCTCCCTCCTCCTCCTCCTCCCTCCTCCTCCTCCTCCTCCTCCTCCTCCTCCTCTTCCTCCTCATCTTCCTCCCTCATCTCTTCCTCCTCCTCCTCCCCCTCCTCTTCCTCAGTCGTCCTCGAGCTCTTTTCAAACATTCGACCCTGAAACTTTTTCTGAAGCTGAAACTTTTGCTTCAGTTTCACAGCAGAGTCTCTGACCTGTTTCCGCTGAACTTCGCTCATCACATCATATGAAGGTTTAACAACAAGATGTTGATCTTTAATGCGTTCACACAACCTGGATCTTTAGTGTCATCAACACAAACACACAAAGAGTTTCACTGAGTGTAACATTAGTTAAACATGTTTAAATCACAGAATCATAAAGCTTGTGTTTCTCTGAAGATCCAGTTCATCTGTAAATCACTTCATGTCAGACAGAAAACACTGATGATGTCATCAGCTTTGCTTTAAATTAGTTTCTGTAAATTCTTTTTCAATAAAGTTGAGTTTTTTATTGTCACAAGTTGTGTTGTTTTACCGGGGCTGACCACAGGGGGGCAGCAGGAGGCAAACGAGTCTGATGTGCAGGTGAAGTTTGTTGACACGAGAAAAATATGTTCTACATCACATCAGACAACTTTCATAGTTCAACTGGTTCTTTACAGAGGGTTGTAAAGTTAACTGAGGAGGAACCTGAACATGTATTATAGAACCTTTCAAATACAAGTCAAACTTTACATGTGATCAACAAGACGGAAGATTTTAAAATGAGTTTAACTTTCAGATTTAGAGACTTAAACATTCTGAAGAAATCAATCACAGAAAAGTCAATAAAAGAAAAAGACTAGGTGAGTTTTTCATGTTAAAGAACATTTCCAGCTCTGGTGTTTGTCCCTAATTATCAAATGAAAAAATATTAGAATCAGTACAAAGTCAAGAGGAATGAATAAAGTTGTGTTCACTCACTTCTCTGCTTCTCTCCCTGACGTCCCTCAGGACCTTCTTCACTCTCCACTGTTCTAAAAGCAAAGTTGGACTTGAAGCTCATTCCTGTGATAAAAAACACAAAGTGAACCTTTGCAAAATAAAATAAAAACCTCTGAAATACTTTCCTCAAAAGAACCTTGAAGTTTCTTCATTGAGGCTTAAACTGAAACAGCCTGAATAGTCTTTGTGGAGTTCAGTGAACGAGCTCTTTCTGAATGGAGTGTTGACTGGGAGCCGCTGGGAGAGAGGGGGAGTGGGCGGGGGGGAGAGAGGGGGAGTGGGCGGGGGGAGTGGGCGACTCCCACACAGGAACCTGATGAATCACTGACGTGGATCTGAAGCCTGAGAGGACGAGGGTGAGTGGGACGACGTGAAGAGGAGATCAATCACCGCAGCTGAATGGATGCTTAAGGTATGTAGGTGTGTGTGTGTGTGTGTGTGTGTGTGTGTGTGTGTGTGTGTGTGTGTGTCCCACCTCAACACTGCCTACATCATTACACCTCCACTGTCACAGAAAGTCCAGGTCTCCATGTTCCACTGAAGCTTTGTGCGGAGAGAGTCTGGGAGGCTCTATTGTATTTGGATGGACTTGGCTACAAGGAGAGACCTGAGGTGAAGCTGTTACAAGCTGTTCAGTCGACTCTATATGTGATAACACAGAAAACACGAGTCACATATAACTGGCATCAGCTTGAGAAGTTGTGCAGGACAGTTTCTCCTTCTGTCGTGCCCCAAGTGATGGAAGCACAGAACCAGAGCAGGCGTCATAAATACACTTCTATGTTATATTGAAATAAGAGCTTCAGGTTCATATGAACGTTACAAAACACAGTTCTGGGGATTTGATGTTCGGGTTTATTTAATGAATCTGATCCAGAGTCTGTGGCTCGGATCTTCTCGATGGATGATGAATGGATGATGAATGGTTGTAGCAGAGGCGGCGTGGGAAGCGCGTGACACCGCGGAGGAGGCGTGGTCAGATGAGATGCTGTGCTGCGTTCAGGGGTATCTGTAAAGATCAGTCACGTTCTCCTGTACTTCTGTTCAGGTTTATTAGAATTCATTAATATTAGAGATAATAAGAAAAAGGTAGCTCCCTCCAGAGGCAGAGACGAAGACTTTACTCGTCAATTAGATATTTATTTATTTATCTATGTACTTAGCACCCAGTGGAAATTACAGAAGTATGAAATGTCTGGACAGAAACATTAGACCTCAATGTAACATTAGTCATGTATATATGTACCATGTCATATATACATCACGGGATGCAGGTGTATTTTTTATTCAATGCAACCTTTTAAGCAGCAGCTTTATTTCCCGGTGTCCGTGAAGGCAGCAGCGCCCCTGTCCTCTCTGGCCCCGCCCCCTCTCCAGCGGCTGTGGTGTGTGGGGGGGGGGAGGGGGGGGTGTGTGGGCGCAGCGCCGATATAAAGCGCGGCCCCCGCGGACTCAGCTCGTATGAGAACAGCTGATCTCGGAACAGCTCCGGACTCAGAGGAGCCGCTTCCCGCAGGAGAACCTCCGTCTGTGGTTGAGAGCGACGCTCCAGCAAGGATGTCCCGGACCGACGAGGTGCACCGCATCACGGAGAACGTGTACAAGGTGAGAAGGTTCGATTCCCTGTGAGGAGCAGCTGCTGCGGACTGAGACTCTCACTGTGTCCGAGGACAGGTGACTGGTCTCTGTCTCAGATTCTGAACTTTAGTCTTTTATTCGTCTTTACTCCTCAGAGGGACAGAGAAGAACTTCTGGTCTGAAACTGAACGTGAATCCGTTTATTACCAAATGTCACATGAGTCAGAATTCAACCTTCTAACTCGGGAGCTGATTGGTGGATTCTCTGTCTCAGGTTATATCATTTATTTGCAGCAACACTGGGAGTTGTTATATTTTCTTCTACTGGGACCAGTCTGAGCTCCTGGTCCCTCTGCAGTTCACTATGAATCATGCCACCAGCACCAGAGGAACTTCCTGCAGGAAGTAGGAACCCACTTCCCAGCTGCTGCAGCTGAGGTGGATCCCACTGGGACCTGCAGTCTGCATCGTGGGCTTGTGATTGTCCACAGTAGCTTCATGTAGATTTCCTTTGTGTTGGTGCACTTGTGAATGATAACTCTAACTTCGTGGACCGAGGTCATCTGTGGGAATGTCTGTGTTCTCTGAGAGGTCAGGGTGGGGGTCGCAGGTCACAGCTCAGCTCAGAGGAAGTGAAGGAAACATGAACACCAGCCGCTCGGTGGCAGATATTCTTGGGAAACCCACTGAACAGACAAGCACTCTGTGAAAGCTCCTCTTCATCATACTGGGCCCAGTGGAGGAGGAGGAGGAGGAGGAGGAGAGGAGGAGGAGGAGGAGGAGAGCAGGAGCAGGAGGAGGAGGAGGAGGAGAGGAGGGGAGAGGTGGTGGTGTTACTCCTCAGATTCACTGCACTCAGGGCAGCTCTCCAGACGAGCTCCATTTCAACAGCAGAGGAACGACAAGGGTTTTCCTTCATGTGAGGAAACCTGTCTCTGCTCCACGCGTCTAAAAGCTTCTGCTGCAGCGGGGGTGTGGGTGGAGGCCGGAGGAGAAGGTCCTGCTGTGTTCACTGAGCCACATGGACTCTGCAGGTCAGCAGGAGGTCATGGTGACAGACGAGGAGAAGCTGGAGCACAACACCTGAGGAGCTGGATGTTTGCTTGAGATTGAGTCAAATTGCTGACATGAGAAACATCTAATGATAATAGATGGAGCTGGAGGAGGAGGAGGAGGAGGAGGGGAGGAGGAGGAGCAGGAGGATGAGGAGGAGGAGGAGGAGGAGGAGGAGGATGAGATGTGTGGAAAAGTCCATTTGTTGAAAGTAAATTATCAAAAACTGATAAATCACAAGATCAATTATCAAAATGACGTCCTTCTTCCATGTGATGAGCATGTTCCAATATCTTTGACACCTAATTATTAATATCATATTTAATAAGCAATAAGAAGTGACCTTCGCATGCAGCTTCATTTACCCCCCCCGCCCCAGGGTGTTGGTGGGAAAACACTCTGCTGAAGAATTAAAATGCCGCCGTGCAGAAAAGCCGCTGTGGGGTTTCTTCCTGTCATCAGCAGGACACATCATTAAGGAGTCAGCAGGAGGAGCAGGAGGAGCAGGAGCAGGAGGAGGAGGAGGAGGAGCAGGAGAGGAGCAGGAGGAGGAGGAGCAGGAGGAGCAGGAGGAGGAGCAGAGGAGGAGGAGCAGGAGGAGGAGGAGCAGCAGGAGGAGCAGGAGGAGCAGGAGGAGGAGGAGGTGCCTGACGTCTGACATGTTTCTGAAGAGATCCAACGAGCAGAGCTGCGTGTGAATCTGTGTTTAGAGAAAGTATCGGACCCTTAATAATTCATCAGAGCCGCAGAAGATGAAGAGGTCAAGAGCTCAAATACCCACAGTACTGAGAGCTTGATGACCTGACCTGGGTTCAGTCCTCCAGAGGCTCCACATGGTGGACTCCATCAGATGGTGATGATGGAATCCACCTGTCATCACCAGTGGATGACACGTGCACGCAGATGAGCTCCTCACACACTGTGGATAAACTGTTTCCTCAGGTTGTTGTGGCTGCTGAACAAACACCATCTGCATGTTTGCTCAGGAGCGTATTCAGCCGAGCGTTGAAATCCCAACAGCGCTGCAGACTCTGTTTGTAGGAGGCTGTGAGGTAGTGAAGACCACTGTTAACGTTTGAAAATCAGAATATTCAGTGATTAACAGAATTTGAGCAGAAAAGGTCAGAATGTAGAGTTTTTCCTTCAGGCTCAGTTTGTTTCTGTGGAACGTTCAGTTCAATCCATTCATGTCAGAGAGCAGCCAACTCGTATTGTTGTTTCCTTTGTGACTGAAGCTGTGGGTCCAAGTGTCTCTGCTACACAATGACGTGTTGTCACCGTATCAACACGCTTCACGTTGTTGACCAGTAAGTGTCCTCGAGCGATTGGAACCACGAAAGCTTCAGTAAATATTGTCATCATTTCAACTCCCACCTCCGCAAGACACGAGGCTGTGGTGCTCATGTGAAGCCAAACTGTGTGTTCTCCAGAGAAGGATCCTCTTCCAATGTGTAGGGGGGGGCTGTGAGTAACTCTGAACACTTGATCCACACAGTCACACAACGACAATCTGTTCACGTTCTCCTTCCCTCAGGAGCCTTTTCACTTCTTCCACCAGTGAACAAAACAATCCAGACTTACAGTCAACAGTAGATTTCTTCTCTAACACGTTTCACCACAGTCAGTAATTCATTAGATGGTGTTGTTATCCGGTGTGGTCAGTGGGTTGTGTGAGCAGCAGCTCAGGTGAGAGGCTGATATGAAACCTCCCTCTGCTCCTCCACACTGTGGAAAGATGCTGAGCCGCATGTGGAACCTCATTCAGCTGCGATCGGGCAGATTGAGCTGCTCTGGTAGATTCATGTTCAAGTTCATTTGAGGTTAAGCCTCTCGGCTCTGGGACGATATGAGGGGAACATATTGAATCCGAGGCAGGATTTCTCCAGCATCATTGGTCCGTCTCTGATTAGTCACACTGCGTTCACCTCCATTGTCTCTGCTCAGAGCTTCATTGTTTGCTTTGTGCCTCTGTCCCCCAGCAGGAAACCAAAGCTCCTCGAGCTGCCGGCTTTGTTCTGGCTCTGTGACTTGTCACTGATCTTTAAGCAACAACAGGGTTTGTGAGTGTCGCCGTGTGGAAGTGTTGTGAGGTGTATGATTGTGTTATGTAAAAGGGATCAGTGCAGGGCTGCAGCGATGCAGTCATGCACTTTAATAAGCGTTAGTGATGAATTGAATCACTCGTGTTGCTGATCCCACTGAAAATGAGCTCTGCAGCTCTTTGGGGTTTTACAGCTGTGGCTCCATCAAGTGTCTCCAACGAATCTGAGACTGTTTTCACTTCAGCTCCAGGAAACGTCCGCTCTGTATGTTTGGACATTTTCTTGATCTAGTTTCTAGTTTTAGACTTGTGTCCTTCACCACCAGCCTCTGAGACACTCGTTCTACAGATGAGTCAGAAGCTCATCTCTGTTTTCTGAGATGAGCTTCTGAATCAACATGAACTGTGTGAGACTTACGAGGATGGCCACTGCTTCTTTGTATTTTGGTTCTTCCAATCAATGCTGCGACTGTTTCTCCTTATTTTCCAACTGATAATCGAAAGTCAGATACACAGAATCCAGGTTTCGAGAGATAGATCGAGACAAACTAATAACTAGGTACAGTTTGAGACTTAAGTCCATGTGGCAGCCGCTGTGAGGCAGGGCCCTGCAGCAGCATCCAGCTGGCTGCAGATCAGTGTAGGTGCTATTCCTTCATTTAGTTTTTACCAACTGCTCTGTCATGACACAGCTTTCATAGCTGTCGTACAAGATGTTGGCCTCTGCTGCGTGTGCAGTACGTCTGCAGCCTTCACCACATCGTTACGTTTTCTAACTGGAGCTGCAGGGAGATCAGGGAGAGGGAGGAAGAGGAAGAGGAGAGGAAGAGGAGAGGGAGAGGGAGAGGAGAGGGAGAGGGAGAGGGAGAGTGTGATTTAAAGTGAAAACACCATTATTTCATATATCGTCTTTGCCAAAATTATCTTTATTTGAAGATCCTGCCTGTAATAATGTACGACCCTGTTCATATGAACATGTTTGTGTGATCACATGTTCCTTCATGTTCATGTGTGTAAAATGGAACCTGGTTGTGTAGCAGGAGTGAGTCACTCTGAACGATGACGCTCACCTTCACTCCTCCCTCCCTCCATCACCTCCTCGCTCACACCTCGCCCACCGACCCACAGCTTTCCTGTGGTACGAGCCGAACGTGAGGGGAATAGTGATGGGTTGCCCTGACACGGGGGGGGGAATTCCAGCACTGCCATATATGGTGCCGGAAGTGCCCCCTCCTCTCCCGTCTCCTTCTGAAGCTGCATCTGTGGAATAGGGGGCTCTGACTCTGCCTCAGCTCGCCTGCACACAGATAAGAGCTCATCTGAAAGGGAAATTGGCTAAACACACACACAGACACACACACACACACACACACACACACACACACACACTGCATTTCCAACTCCAGAGGGCGTTGAAGCAGAGCAGCTTTAGAGGGTGATTGTCACACTGACTGAGCAGAAACAGAATAATGAGGGACAGCAGCAAGTAGGTGATGGACCTAATATATATTCATCAGCTCATAACTTCCACATATAACATACTCCTGATTCTGCAGTGGGGATTTCCTAACGGCTGTTTTCACATTAGCATCAGTCTCCTCTGCTTCCTGTTCACCAAGCCTCTCTACACTTTGTATGTTTGTGCGTTTACGTTGTGTGTGACGTTAGATACTTTTACATAAATCAGGATTTGAGACATGTGTTAACATTTAGATTAGAAATCTGCAGAGCAGTTTTCAGCAGCAGGTCAATGATGAGAATGAGTTTCTACCTGTGGAGGGATTCATGTAATCAGGCCTCATCCCTCGGATTCAATTACAGAACAATTATCAAATAACA
Source organism: Pseudopleuronectes americanus (assembly GCA_038501795.1). Classification (NCBI taxonomy): domain Eukaryota; kingdom Metazoa; phylum Chordata; class Actinopteri; order Pleuronectiformes; family Pleuronectidae; genus Pseudopleuronectes; species Pseudopleuronectes americanus. Next base: position 17,755,378 of record CM076735.1, on the reverse strand, counting down.
AAATCCTATCATGCCTCAGTGTAGTTTACACTTAAATATCTCACTGTATAAAGTTAAATGGTTTGTTTATATGTAATAATAAACTTGTATAGCATGTTTCAAATCACAATTAGCAATACAACAAATCCACAAAGTCAACAGTTAAACAGTATCATCACTTCCCCCTTTAGTTCTGGTCCCTGGAGCAGTGGAAGTTTCTGCCTGAGGAACCCATGCAACTAAAAAGGTTAATACGGGATTAAAAGATCTAAAATATAATCTTGGTCCAGGCCGTGCAGCGGCTGAAAGGTGATCAACAATATCTTTAAAATCAATTCTAAAACAATAAGTATACAGTGTTCTAATCTGTCCTCTGAGTGACCCTTAGTCATGGAAAACACACATTTCTTTTTATTCCTGTGTGTCACAATGTTAAAATACTCAAGTTTTCGATTGCAACAAGCTAGAGAATGTTTCACTTCTGTTTTAGATGATCTTATGATCATAATGCACAGAGGAGAGACTAATGCAAATGGAGTGAAGCTGTCGGCAGCTGCTGGGAACTGTTGGAAAGTGTTTGTTCAAGGTCATGGGAATAAAAACACTTCTGGTTTATCAGTAGAAGTTTGTGATGAAACTCAGATTGGAGTGAAACGTGGACTCAGACCACAGGACTGAGTGAGATGAAGCTGGAAATGACAGAAGCGTTTAACCAGGTTACTATTTGGACAATTAGTGGGAAAGTTTTAATGACCCATGTTAATAATACAATGTTTTAGTTCTTAGATGAAGAAGTGATCAGCTGCTTGTGACTTGTGTGTTTGTTCAGGACGTTTCTTTGATGGAAAACAACATCGTGTGTTGACGCCAAATTGCTTCTGTGCTCGGAGTCAGCGTGTGAGTGATGAGTGTTTGTAGAGCAGCTGACACCCGCGGGGAAGCAGGAGCGCTGTGGCAGGTTGTGAAGAGGGGACGTCATATGTGTGACACACACACACACAAACACACACGGGTAAACCCTGATGACAAGGGGTCACCTTGACTTGTGAGCGGTAGCCTCAAACACCTCAGCCCTGGGCAGGACCTCAGCATGGTTTCCATGGCTACCACCTAGAGTAAATGACCTTTCACGTGTGTGTGTGTGCTCGTTAGGACCGTTCCCAGCACTGACCCTGTGGGGACCAGTGGACCTCATGGAGACCTGAGCTCGATGCTGCTGAGGCAGAACCTCATTCCTGAGGTCCTAGTTAGGGTTCAGGGGTCAGATGAGAGTTGTGGTGAGGTTAGTAAGACAGGGTTAGAGGGTGGGGGGGTTAGGGCAAGACATGAATCGGTCATGGTCAAGTTCAGAGACACGGTTTCGCTGTCCATAATGAATGGAAGCCAATGCAAAGTCCTAATAAGTTGTTTTTAACCTGGTTGACCTTCACGTCTCAGCCACAGATCACACACGTCTGCAGGAACAGGCTGAACTTCAGCTATCGACTCTCAAAGTGTTGACTCTGTGGTGATAACTCTCCAGAGACTGTTGATTCTGTCAGAGAGCGAGTGTACTTCAGTTGATACAGTGAATATTGTGTGTGTGTTTATAACCCTTTTAAGGTCATTAACCCCTTAAGGTAATTCTTTGAAATGAAGATACCGATACAGCCAGTTGTTTCCCAACCAGTCCAGAGGAGCTTTTTCAGTGTCCATTTTATACTGTGAATACTGACTGTAGAAATATGAATCGATTGCTTGAGGCCACATTTTCTGTCTCTCTCTCCCCTCACTGGGAATGTCAGGTCCCTAGCTGGTTAATCTGTTTGGCATTGAGCGGCGCAGCGGGGTCTAATGGTGCCACATGGCCGGCTCAGCTTTACTCTAATTTACGCCCCAACATGATATGAACCTGCTGCTGTTTATGTGGAGCTGTGACTCACCCTTCACACTCATCTCCTGCCGCCAACTGAGACACACACACACACACACACACACACACACACACACACACACACACACACGGTCTGCCTCCTCCACAGCATTGTGGCACAGCCAGCTAGGTCACCATGTTCTTAATGCTGCTTGTTATCTTACCTTTGTGCTCTCACTTGTTAAGCTGTGAGTGTACTTATCCATGTGGGAAGTAACAACAGTAGTACAAGTACTCAAGTGGAAACATTACACCAAGCAGACAACGCTTTGTTCTACTATTTAACATATTGTTCTCCTCATGCTACATTTACCTGGTTCACTTTGAGACCCTCACCTGATGAACACACCTCTAGCTCTCATTATCACTCACAGAGGAACGTGTGTGTGTGTGTGTGTGCATCCTCTGGTTCCATTATTAATGTCTTGTATAAGCTCTGGATCTGTTCCACATCACTCATCTGTCATGGGACACGGGTTCCATCTGCAGCCATGTTTCTCTGATGGACTCACTAACCTCTCGTTAGCCTCGTGTTGTGGCCACGGTGCAGAGTAAAAAGAAATAACTCCCTAAACACACATGTCCAAGTCTCTGCCAGGATTGATATTAACTTCCAAGTGTGTCTACATTCTGCCTCCTGCTGCTATAGTATCTAACTCAAACACTAACCATTCCAGTTCAATTTGGAGCTTGAGATATTAATATAATCCCCTCTGCCAATAGGTTGTTATAAGGGCCTTTCTGTGGAGGATAAAACTGATGAAATGCTGTGTCTTATAAAAACACAAACTATACGGATGAATGAATTCTGAAAAACGAGCACAGGCCCTCATCTCCTCTGCAGAAACTGATGTTACGTGGCAGCCAGTTGAGTCTGCCAGCACAGTGCACTGGGAACCACTACACACATGGGCATTAACTGACTCCAGCAGAATCATGTTCCAGAGTTATGTTTATAATCACACACATAGACACACACACACACACTTGTGCACAGTTTCATACTCTGACGCTTCCAGGATCAACATCTGCTTCTCGGCCCAGCGAGACACTGGGAAGCTTTTCTTATCAATGTGTGGATTAATATCTGAGCTGCTGGGCAGAGTGACGATGTGTCAGTGGGAGCTGCTGGACGGTGCTTCCACTCCTGTGTGAGACGCCAGGTGGATATTCATGTGCTTCCAAATTCAACTCCGATAGAACTGGATCCTGGTTGTTTGTGTAATATTTCTATCTTCCCTGAGATCAGTGATGAGCTTCATGGTCCATCTCCCAGTATTCAGTGATTCTCTCCATCTGTTCCTGTCTGAGAGCAAAGACGTAAACAAATGTAGCCTCATGACACCGAACGTGTGTAATAAGTCGATAAAGCAGTGAATCGTCTGTGGATATAGAATCTGCTGCTGTGTCCACACAGCAGAAGATAACCCACAGCTCATTATTCTGCTGGTATTTGGGTCCAGAGAGAATTCAGTGGTGTTTGTCTCAGATGAAGCACGTTCACAAAAGCTGTTTCACAACACGGCAACGTGACCAGACAATCCGTGCATTGTAATCGAGTGGTGGCGATTAATTGGTGAAGGTGATTAGCGAGTCAATTAAAACCCGTGACCGAGGCACACGGGCGAAGTGAGACAAAGACGCCTGTGCTCGGTAAGCCCTCTCATTTCCTGTGCACTCACTCAGACATGGTCCTTCGTTCAGTGGAATGCTAATCAGCCTCGTCCCTGCAGCCGAAGGAACCAGCTCAACTGATTGAGTGTGGATTAAGACCGGACCGACCAAGCTAATGATCCTATTAAACTATCCCCTAAACCGTGTGAGCGCGTAGTGACCAAGGAGAAACTCAGGAATTAGTTCAACATCAGCACAATGGACACGTGCAGCCTGTTGTCAGCCTGATTAACAAAATGTGCATTTATCTTTATAATCTTAATTCGAGCTCTGTGATGAGTCAGGCCACAATGAGGCCTGACTGTCTGCGTGGACGGTAAAAACTTTATGGACGATATTGTGAGGGAATGAGGCAAATGGCACCGCAGCCGCTCTGCAAGGTAACTTAAAGTATTATGAGAGGTACACATTCTTTTTTGGTTCATTATGAAACAGGCTGGACAAATAAGAACATGGCAGATATCAACAGTCTAGATACTGAATAGGAAACACTGGATTTCAGAAATGGGTACCTCCCTAATATTGGTATCAGCTGTTGGTTTTATTAATCACAGTCCGACACATTTTGGTGATGTTAAAGAACGACTGTCGAACCTCAGCTCCTGCTCCTCCGGCTTGTTTCCGTTCGTCTGGGTTACAACATCGGAAACACTGAAAGTATTTCAGCAGCACTCACACCAGCTCTGTGGAGGAATGCCACACATGAGGCTGGACCTGTATGACAGAGATGACATAACCACACCTCATCACCAAGTCACTCACTGGCATGTTAACACTCACTAACACATGTACACATCTCGTCCCACAGCCTTCGCCCAGTCCTCTGTTTATTTAGACTTCAGACACTTCTTCTATTTGGATTCTTCTGTTGATGGCTCCTCTCCTCCTGCCAAGCGCTGGAGCGTTTCCACCGACTGGGTTTGTTCAGCAGCCGACAGCTTACGTAACAGAAAGTGCACCCAGAGATGGAAGGGGAGCTGGGGTATAAATAGGTTTGTTTGTCCCCAGAATGCACAAAGAAACGCTGCTTCTTTTCATGTGTGTGTGTCTGTGTGCTGATTGTGACACCAGACTTTGTATATATACAGCAATGCAAGAAAAGTCTGCCCATTAATGCACAGCAGGGCGCTTCTGATTAATAATACAAACAGTTTTCAATCTAGAAATGACCTCAAATCCACTTCAGCCTAAAATGATTCTGGTCTGATGTGTTTCTCAGTCTCTTGACTCATGTTCCATGCTGCTTCCTGAACCCCAGCTGTGCACTCTGTCTCATCCCGTCCTACTTCTGTGCTTTTCTGAAGTCATGGTGAAGTTTGTGTACCAAGGTGGCAGTTGTGCGTCAGCCGGCAGCCATTAGCAGGCCCTCCTCGTAGCGGGCGGTCTACCACTCCCAGATATAACCTCTCCTCCTTCTGCCTTATGCTCATCCCTCCGTTCTCTCTGTCCCTCTTTGTGTTCCCTCTGTGACCTTTTTACATTTAAAGACACAAGTTTCCTTCTCGTTCTGAAGAAAGTCACAGCTCGTCTTCTTAAGACTTGTGGCTCTAGATGCCTGAGCGTCTCCAACTTGTGTTACTGCACTAGTCAATTACATTCACTATTTAACTAAGTCATTATTGTCTCTCTAACAGGCTGTTTCTCCCTCTGGCATCTTGTTTCTCTTAATTTAGGCAAAACCCGGAGGAAAACAGTGTTTTACTTGTTTTTGGTATAAGATGTGTTTGACCTGTTTCCAAGGGTCTTTATTTAAAATACATATATATTTAAGAGACCTATTTATCCCATCGACTCATGAACCATTCCTCTTTTGTGCAGCACTTGCTGGAAACTAACTAGAAGTGGATTGTGAAACACTAAGAATTTGGATTTGCTGTTCCCTTAAAGGTCAGCGCTGCTAAGACCACCTACTGTTCACAAAAGAACAAAGTTTGTGGTAATTTCCTTCAAGTAAATCCACTTATCACCGTGATTTCACCATTTTCAGTCCTAGTTTCAGCAGGTTGTCATTATTATTTAAAAGCTGCTTAGTCGTTGCACTGTTAAATCTCTTCTGTTGAATCTTTTCTTGGATCCTCCCCAGTCTCCCACTCATCCCTTCACCTCTCTGTCTGATTCCATCATCTGAAACATCCAGTCCTTTCAAAGAGGGGAGAGAAAGTCGGGGCGGGAGAAATGCTGCGTTTGCAACTTGATTGATTTTAAGGGGATTATGGATCTTAGCAGTTTTATGCTCTGCTGCCATTCTAGTGGTTTTATTTGTTATAATTTGAGATGCATGTACGTCTCTCAGATTTGATGACGCTGTTATTAGATGCCACCGCAGAAAAGTGAGAAAATGCTTAATCTATAGTTTTCTGGTGACCTGACCCTTTAAGCAATTAGCAGAAACAGTGTGTCGGAGTCGGTGAATGTTGAGATGGAAGGAAACAGTTCAGGTCTGCTGCTGGGCCGAGGAGGCAGCGGCCAAAACCAGGTTTATTTTTATGAGGCAGCAGGGGAGGTGAGAGGAAACAGTTTACCCCTTCTCTCACACACACACACACACACACACACACACACACACATCCCAATGACATGTTCTCTCTCTCTCTCTCTCTCTTTCTTTACGTCCTTCTTTTCATCTCAGTTCTTGTCCATGTCTCATCCTCCCTGTTTTCACCGTGAGCTTGAAACTCTGCACTCCTCTGTCTCCTTGGCTCAGCCGGCTGTGAGTGTGTGATTGTGTGTGTGTGTGAATGTGTGTGTTCATGCCCTAGTAAAGCGTGGTGGTCTGTCAGTGCAGCTCATTTCAGTGCTTCTACCAGAGTCTCTCCTGCCTCTTCACTAACTAACGTGCAGTGTTTCTGTCTTTGCAGTCCATCATGGAGCAGTTCAACCCCTGCTTGAGGAACTTCATAGCCATGGGGAAAAGCTACGAGAAGGCGCTGACCAGTGAGTACACCGACCCTCTCTCATTCTCTCTCTCTCTGTCCCTGGTCCTTTGTCCTTTCTTCGGTGTCCAGTAGTTCAGGCAGAGGAGCAAATGACCCTCCAGCTCCTCTGCTGCTGCTTTCACATCCACTGGATTTGTACGACACAGATAATCAGAGGTTTCTAGTTTTGTGGACGTGTCCATCGAGTCCTTACTCCTTTAAAGCTTTGAACTTGAAGCTAGTAGATACATAACGCAAATATTTGATTCCCAATTGTGTCGTCCTCCCTGCTCTCTGGCACCAGTCCATCAATCCTAAATGTCCGCCTCTACTGTGCGTCCCTTGTCCTTTGCTTTTTACGGCTGCCATGAAGCGCTGACATGTTTGCAGGGTCGTGTGTGGAAGTGAGAGAAAGACGGAGTGATTGAGATAAAGATGCAGCACTCGTTCAAGGTTAAAGTCAAAATCACTGGAAATGTCTTGGGGAGCAAAGTGGAGCAGAAGCCAATGAGAAGTGGAACAGGAGGAGTCTGGAGGATAGTGCGCTTCCCGTGGGGAAGAGGCAAGGAAACGAACGGCACTGGGATCCAGGACAAGCCCGGGTAAAATATGAAAAGAGTCTGAGAAAGTAACATTCACCAACACAGGGACGTGAATCTGACTTTATCACAGTTTTAAAGTATGTCCTTCAGCTTAATGGTGTTTCTTTGATATTTAATGCAGATGGATTTGGCCGGGAACGCTCTCCATGTTGCCGTGTACGTTTCCTCAGATAGGACGAGCCTCCGAGCATGTGCAGCTCATTTATTGATAAGAAAAGCTCTTTTTCACCCTGTTGTTACGTGTCGGGCCTCAGGGAGGATGTTATCAGGAGCAGATATCTCCAGTGATGTGATGTGTGTGTGTGTGTTGAGCACTGTGTGCGTGTGTTGAGCACTGCTCTGTTGTGCGTGTGTTGAGTGGAAATGCAGGAAAGACTCTGCAACCTGCAAGACCAATAAACGAGGCCTTACTCCAGTCTGATAGATACGACTAAAAATAGCCTGAGACTCCCTGAGTGGGGATTACACTTCATCAGTGCCAGAGCGGAGCAGGGCTCCCAGTGAGCATCTACTGTGACTGGTAGAATGCCAGTGCATCCTCTGGAAGTGGAACTGGGGCGACAGGTTTGCTTCCCTGGGGACTGTGAAGAGATGTGAGGTCACTGAGGGAAGAAGGAAGCTGATGTTTGTCTGCTTTGTCTGTTTGAGTCTGGTGGAACGTGGCTGTGATGAGGTTCAGTGCTGCGAGAGGAGCAGAGAGGAGCAGAGAGGCCTCACGTGTGACCGGAGAGAGCCCAATTTAAATGACTATTTCAATCCACTAATATATTTATTTTCTAGTTTCTTCATAATACTCGTTGACTACTTCTCTATAAACTTATTGCAGATCACGACTTCCCAAAGTGAAACATTTTAAAAGATATTCATTAAAAAATTGTATAAAATAGCAAAAAGCAGCAAATCCTCACATTTGAGATTTTGTGTATTATTTATTTACTTTCAGTCCAGTTTGATGTGTTTGAGGTGTTTGTCCTACAGATCATCAGATCCATGTTAGGGGAATGTGGAGGTTGTGGAAACTCGATGTGTAGTGAACACACTCAGATGCATATCACTAGTCTCGGCTGATTTTAGACCTTTTGTGTTGTTGATGTTGTCTTGTCGCTGACGCTCTGTTTCAGCTTCACATCACTGTTCTGATCCTGTTTGCATCCAGACCCAACACCTCCTCCTCTCCTCCTCCTCCTCCTCCTCCTCCTCCTCCTCCTCCTCCTGCTGCTTCTGTCACTTTTCAGCCAGCAGACGAGCGAACGGCTCCTGGAGCTAATCCTGTCTCACCTGGCTCCTCGCTCCTTCTGCTTCAGATTTCTCTGGACATTGATTAAATGATCCGAGCTCCCCCGGTCGTCTTAGCCTCACGTCCATCGTCTCCCTCTCTCAAACCCTCATATCCCACCTAGGCTTAGCTCAGGCTTAACAAGCCAGGGACGGGTCTTGGCTCCTCTCAGTCTTATATTAAAGAACCCTAACCCTGCATATAAAGATCTCTCAGGTCAGAAGTCAATCTGAAACGGTCTTTCTTCAAAATTGCATTTCTTCAATATCTTTACAAAGAGGAGAGACTTCTTTCAGAACAATAACTTGCATCATAGCCTGTTTGGTTCAGTGTTTCTTTGGACGTCACGGTTTTGAAAACAACTTTATGAATTTGAACCCATAGTTTCAATGTGCAAATATAAAATCTATATTCTTAGATATGTTTTCCCTTCTAGAGAGTGTTCTCTGGCAGTTCAATGCACAAACACACCCATCAACATCAATGCCCTGTAATAAACTCTCATCAATCGCCTGAGGGAAGTGTCCTCTGTCTTCATGGCTTCAGTCTCTTTGTAGCTGACCTCTGACCTGCTTGAACCCACCTGTGCTGCTGCTGGGGCTCATCTTGTCTCGGTGTTTAAAGCCTGAGTCTCAGCCGGTGTCTCATGTGTCTGTGTGATGATGCTCCTCAGAGAACAATGGATGGAATACAGTCTTTGAATCGCAGAGAGCTTTAACATAAAGGCTGTGGAAGCTGTCACACGTACGTTAACATGGTGCTGTGAAGGATTCCAAAGATTCAGATCATGTAAATCATAGAGATATTTAGCCGTGTAAACAGTTTATTTTACAATCTCACTTTTCGTAATACTTGATCTTAATGCTAATAATAGATGAAAGATGACCTGGAAACAACTATAACTGATAATAACAAAAAGCCAGATCATTACTCATGAGTTCTCATGACTGTGGATGGACGGTGCTGAAGTCCACTTGTAGTTGAATCATGTTCAGATATCAGAATTCAGACCCCTGGTTAATTCAGACGTGTTGTCTCATACCGAGCGTCTCACGGAGCTTTGACCTCCTGAAGAAGAGGGAATTAGGTTCAGATAAAAATAAATTTTGCATTTTTTACCAACTAGAATCCGACCCGACACGGAAGAGGCTTCAGGAAACAGTTCTCGTGAAGCCAGAAGTTTAGAGGTGGATTTAACTCTTGGATTTAAGTAGGAACAGCTGTCTCTGTCATTTGGGTGATTCATTGTAAAAAGGTTGTGTCCTCTTTAACTCTTGTTGCTTGAGACTAGTCTCCGTGGTTTTCTCTGTTTCCTTGTAGTTGCCTCCATAGAGCTTTTTCTTTCCTGCCTGGTTTCCATTTCCGCCTGTCGCTCTGTATTTCCCATGCCCAACCTTACCTCTCTGGGGGGCTGTCGGGGAGGGGAGCTGAAGAAGACGTGATTTCCACTCCGCACCCTTGATCTGATGCCCAATGCTTCCATGTTTCCAGGTGTCACATATGCTGCAAAGGGCTACTTCGATGCTCTGGTGCGGATGGGCGAGATGGCCAGCGAGAGTCAAGGCTCTAAGGATCTTGGTGAGTCCTTGTAGTGGCTGTAGCGCTCCTAGTGGGGTGGAGGGGGGTTGCACAAGCAGATGATGGATGGGACGGCTCGTGCTGTTGAGCAGAAGCAGCTAATGACCGACCTGAAACTGGACACACACACACAAACACACACACACCTCTCACACGCACACATACAAACCTTTAACCGACATTTATTAATGTAAATCTTAAACTGATGATTAGTCTTTATTTTGCTGCACTTGGAGATTATTCTATGTATTATTACCTCTAATTCATTTCGTCAGACACATTATGATCTAAGAATTATATTCTTCACAGCTTCCCCCTTTTTGTTCATTTCTATAAATGAATAATGAAAGCTCTCCTTGTTTTATATTTCACACAATGGTGTAAATCCTTGATATAATTACTCTGTAAATTAAAAACCTTTTCATTTAAATGCAGTTCTCAGCAGGATGTTATATAACGTAGTTTCCCAGCTCGCTCAGCCTCACACAGCGTGTCGTCTGGTTTCAGTTGGATCAGCTCTGGTTCTGCTCGATATAAACTAGAACCTTTAGTGGTAATTTATCTGAGAATTGATGGCCTGTTTCCCTACACAGGTGAGAACAGCTGTTTGCAGCCAGACAAACCCACTTGTTGTCGCGCTGTGTGTAAAGTTGAGTCGTAGTTGCGGACCCAGTCGCCTGCGGGGGGGTGTGAGGAGTCTGCGTTAGTTCTGGATCACTGCAGCCTCTTCATTCCTTTTCCCTGAGGCCAGTTAAGATAGCAGGCAGGGGCTGAAAGAGCGAGGGAGGGAGGGGAGCGGGGGAAACCGTGGATCAGAGGAGGATATAAAAGCAACATCCATTATTAATGAAGAGACCTTTTCTGGTGCTCCCCCGCACTTCTTCCCGAGCGTCATCATTTTACTGTCTCCTCCCTGTGTCTTAGTTGAGTTTGTGTTAGCGCTCTAACGTTGAATGGAGAATAGCTCATTGTCCCTTCGACTCCACAGTGACTGTGTTCCTACGTGGAACATCTCTTCTTCCTGTTATAATTATAATCCTGCACTTTTAATGAGCCTATGAATCATCTTAAACAATCAATTATTAAAATCAACCTCTTAAGTAAAAGTCTTCGTACACCAGTGTGTCATTGCGTCTGAAAACCCGGGTTGTAAAAAGTAATAGCTCCTCTGTGTTCTGCAGATGTTTATAACTTCAAAATGATTTCCTCCATTTATTAGTCTCTGGAAAAATGCCTCAACTTTATATTCATTACTTAACTTTATGCTTCTCTACAGCTCAGTAATGTACTTGTAATTATGTAATGCTTATTTTTGCTTTTGGTCAGTGTGCAAGATTATTGCACATCCCAGTGATCATCCATCTGCACATCCCCTGCTTTCATATTCTCTGTTGTGCATGACTGTGCATCCACAGTCTTTTGTCTACATGCGTGTTGGGGTGGCGTGTTTTGTGTTCCTCTTTGATTTCTCTTGCTGGCAGCCGTGACTCAGCAGCCGCACAACTCAACACAACCTCCCTCCGATGAAAGAACTAGGCTGTGCAGAAAGGATTGATGCCCTCTGCTCATATCAGCCGGGCTCACAGCAGCTGGGCTCTGTGCAGAGTAAACGGGGGGGGAATGACAATCTTATTGCCTTGCAAGTGCCTCAGCATATTCCATTGCTTGTGTTGAGCTTCACAGCCTCAGTAAATTACCTGAGAGAAATGCAAAGTGAGGGGAGAAGATGGAGGATGCTTAAATCAGTCTGTAGGACTGAGTACAAGTCAGGCAAATGATTCCATGCATCACAAGGCTTCTCACAGATGGTGTATTTATTTAAGACGAGGATTATGTCACCCCAAGCATCTTTTAACAAGACTTTCACACCTGTGTTTCTTTACCAGTAATAATAATGAGAATAATGAATACACAAACTATATCATAATCTGATTGGATGTGCACCTGGGGAGTCTCTGTATGGTTGAAAATGTTTTGGTCCGAAGAGATGACAGATCTTGGGATGTGACGATGAGAGGTCAGGTTACAAGAATTGTGTGTTTGTTTGTGTGCAGTTGTGCATTTGCTCTGCAGCCACGTGTCTCTAACTGTGACATGGACCACACTACTGTGTGTGTGGGGTGGGGAAAGTTAGAGACACTTCATGAATAAGAGCCTGCTCTAATGAATAGTGTTAGTAACACACATCTGAGTAGACGGATGCTTAACAATTAATTCAACCTATTAAAAGTCATTTTCAGAAAATGTAATCAGTGTGTGTGTGTGTTTACAAACAGCAGCAGAGATAAGAAAACAGTTTATTGGATTTAAGATGGACACACACACACACACACACACACACACACAAAAACAGATACACATACTGTTTACTGAACCAACACAGACACACACTCATGCCAACTCAAACTGGCTAATTGATACAAGAATAACACAAATGATTATCTTCCAAATTTGTAGCTTGAGACAAATTGTCCCACGTGTCCTCATGGAGACACAATCTGTGGACAGTGTCCTTCATGAGCTGCTGTCACATGATGCCACTGAGAGCTCGGCACAGGAACAGGAAGTGACTCCTCACTCTGTTTCATCCAGCTCCTCTTAATTGACCTGATGCTCTGTGAACAAGTGCTCTGCAGTGTGAGTCTGTGCAGAGAGAGCAGATACTCGATGACTGCAGAGTGTCATCCCTCTCCTCCTCTCCTCCTCCTCTCCTCCACCTCCTCCTCCCTCACTACAGCTCTCAGTGTCTGCGAACGCCCCCACACTAACGTGGGAGCTCAGGCAGCCCTGGGAGAACACGCCGACTCTGCACACACTTCTAAAAATAGATGAAACAAAGAGCCGCGCCGAAGGAGGAGAGCCGGAGAACGATGCTCGATACACAGCCCAAACATGGAGATGGTGATGTCAGCACGGTTGAAAGCGTCTTTCTTCCGTGTACCACACATGGAGATGGAGGAGGGGAAAGCATAGGAAGCTCCTGCAGTTCCGGTTCCCCTCTCTGACCAAATAAGGGCTCCACCATTCAGAAGACTGTGGGCAGGGGTGGTACTCACTCACGTCCTCGCTCTGGTACACAAACCTGCAGCACGGGCACAAAGGAACGCATCCATCTGCACTTTGTTTTATATAATCTGTGGATGGTTTTATTATCAGCACATTCTAGATCCAAACCTGCACCTCTGCCTGTTACATGTTCTGTTCCCTCACCTGCAGCTGCTGCTCTGGATTCCTGCACAGCTGCAGGTTTACATTCAAGAGGAGTGAACTCCTCGTCTGGACACATTCTTTTCATTTTACCTCTAGATTCAGACATGCAACATATTCAACCTCATTCCTAAACGTATTACTTACAGATCTTATATTTCCTGCTTTGAGAGACCATGACAAAATGAACAAAGTGTCACCACTTATTTTTATGCAGAGTTTTTGGCTCTAATTCAATCTTTCCTCCATCTCCTCTCTCTCCATGATATTCCCATTGCCAGGGGCTGAGCACGATTATGCATAACATCCATCTCATTAAAACAATGTAAGGTTAATTCAGATTGACAAATTTGAGTTCCGGGACACAATTACCCTTTTGGTTAATGAATTCAGCAACGTGATTTCGAGGCGTGTTGCCCTTCAAGGCGTCTTCCTCCACTTTAGCAAACGTGATGTGAGGAGAAATCTGAAATGAGGACGAGCTCAGATGCTGTGATATCACAGACTCCATTAGTTCCCAGCGGGGGGGAGACTAGTTCTGACACATCAAGAAGACAAGACAACTGCTTTCATCAGCAGATTCTACTGAGGAGCTTTCTTTTCTAACTTTGTGTGGAGGAGAAGTGGTTTGAATCGCCGGCAGCAGAGATGAGCTGAGGATGAAAGTAATAATGAAAACTCATAAACATGGAGCGAGAGGTGACTGGTGCACTGCTGAGTCACTGAGCCTCTCTGAGGGGGATTCATCCACAGTATCCTGTTTACCCCCAGAATGGATCTCACTGGAGTTCAGTTCGGGGTAATCCCCTGTTTTTCTGAGCCCATACAGGTTGAATCTCCCCGGAGCATCAACACTAATCTGAATTCAGCCACTGTTCAGTCTGCGTTGAGGGAAACTGCAGCGAGAGCGTTTCCTTTTTACCCCACCCCCCCCCACCCCCCCGCCTTCTTATCACACCATCTCACAATGTAAGTTATTTTACTCCCACGCTCGTTTTCTTACAGGGAATAATATCTGCTCATTTCCAACCTTTAAAATGATTGACTGCGGCACTTTGAGTCACAGCTGACGAGTCTCTCAGGTGTTGTTGGAGTTTAGACTGAATCGAGCTCCATGACGACAAACTGGTGACGTGATGTCAAAGCACTGGATGGTTGAGACCTTTGAATTGAGGTTTGAGGTATAAATTATAAAGGAGCTTTTATTTTACTGCAGGATTCAGATTTATTCTTGCCTGAAGGTCACAGGCACCACATGTCCTTTGGAACCTGCTTCAGAACCAATCGGTGGAGCTGCCATGAAGGGGACTCTGGTCAGGGTGCAGTTTGCTCCACCTTGGGGCTCTGGTGTATAGAGGGGAACCTGACGGGGGCTGTAGAGCGACCACTAGAGGAATGTGGATCAACAAGAGGTCACCCCTCTGGCAAGCTCTCAATCTATCACATATTTTAATTTCCCTCCAGGGTCAACTTTCTATTTCTTCACCAAAACCCGAGTGGCCCGATGTGAGACGTCAGCTCTCCTGCTCGCACGTCATCAGAACCGCTCTGCTCCCCCGATTTAGCTCTCGCTCACTGTTTCTTCCTTTTGAGAAAGTGCTTGTTCTCGAGTCACCCCAGGAAGAGAGGGAGGCTGCAGGAAACAGAGGAAGGGATGAAGAGAGGGAGACAGAAGAGAAGGGGAAGGTGACACAAAAAGCAACTTGTTCCTCATTAGAAGCTTCCACATGGACTCTGGTCAGATCTGAACTCTGCTGCCAACAGAGCATCAGTGCTTTGATCGCTGTCACTCGTCCTTCAGGACTCCTCCACCTGTCTCTTCACCTGACTCCATGTTCCTGTCCCCAGTGTCACATTCTCCTGCACTTTGAAATCAGCCGACCTGTCACCAGAGAACCACATGTCTTTTCCAGTGCCTTTTAAAGTCCAAAAAGAAAAGGAGGAGGTGTGGTGTTAAAATTAGCTAATTAATGGAACAGGGAGCTGATGTGGTTTAATGATGTGCTGGACTCCACAAAATGTCCTTGAGGTGTCGCAGTGTCCTCGATGTGGAATCAGCCAAACTGAGACTTAATGATTCTGATGTGAAGTCTGAGCTGTGATCTGGTGGTTTTGGGCCTAATTGGGTTCAGTGTTCTTTTGTTTGACCAGATGAAATAACTATGCCCTGAAGTTTCATATTTTTAGAAACTGCAAAGAAGCCTAATGAGTGTCAGACTCTTCTGAGGCCTGAGGAAAACATCATTCATTTTCGTTCTAATTTGTTCTGTGAGAACCTTCCACAGACAGAAGCAGCGTTTGAATGGATCCGGAGCTGTGAGGTCCGGGTGCCGACCACAATGTGCTCTCTAAGCTTAGAGTGTTAGCTCTGGCTGCTGGAAGTCCAGTATTTCACAATGCAAGTGGTTTTTGGATTAAATTGGTGCAATGAAACAAGAACATCCAGGACTTTGGGGATGGTCCAGGTGATGAAAACCTGCAGGACAAAGTTAGGCCCTGTAGCCTGAGCACTGCTCACATTCACGGGGTGTATTCAAATGGTAATACTTTATTAGCACTTTGCTTTTATCTTCATGGGTTTGGCCTTCATCTCCACCTGTAGTTGCAGCTCTGTACTTTGGGAACAGCCTCGGCTGACCCTGACCAGCCAGAGCAGGAGAACAAGAGAAACGAGTGTTTCCTTAAAGGGATCAATGAGGAACGACCTCCATGACTCTGCAGATGAAATAATGACCAGAGCTTCATTTTGATGGAAGATAACACAGAGTGAGGTGGAGTTTATCCCTCAGCTGAAGGGCTTTATATTATATAGTGTGGGTGAGGATGAGAGTTGATCTCTCTCTCTCTCTCTCTCTTTCTCTCTCTCGCTCTCTCTCTCTCTCTCTCTCTCTCTCTTTCTCTCTCTCGCTCTCTCTCTCTCTCTCTCTCTCTCTCTCTCTCTCTCTCTCTCAACTAAGTAGTGGTTCTTGCCCTGTGAGACAATACCCAGGGCAAAAACTAATATCCTTTGAATTTCCTCCATAATATGTTTTTCATTAAGTGCGGTTTTCTGCTGCTCCTCTGGCTCAGATCAACACGTGTGTGTGTGTGTCTGTGTGTGTGTCTGTGTGTGTGTGTGTGTGTGTTGGGCTCGCTCCAAGATGCAAAGGACAGTTTGAAGGTTCAGGCCGATGCATTTATCTGCCTGGCTGCTCCTGATGTTCTGTCCTGCAGCAGTGAAACACTTCTCCAGCCTCATGGAGCATGTGGGGGGGAGGATGTAAAGTGTTCCAGCAACATGTCCTGAGTTTCTCTGTGTTCCATGTGCCTCAATGTTTCACCTCCATTCAGCGACGCATGTGTTACATCTGTGATTTGTGTACATAAAGAACTTTCAGGAGGATCCAGCTGAGTTAGTGACTCAGGGTCAGTTCAGCTCCTCAGTCCAGAGCTCTGAGTAAGATGCACCTGTTGCTCTCCACCTCCGCCCCCACCTTCTGCTGCCACCTTTTCTAAATCCCCTCAACTCCAGCTGAGACGCGTCTGCATGACCACAGCACTTCCATTAAGCCCATTAATCCCATTCAGACGAACCCCCCTCTCACAGTTCTGTCCACTGGTCCACCCTCTCACCCGGGGCGCCTCACTTCAGCATCATACATCATCTGATGTCAGCGTACATTATGCAGAGGCCAGATTAGAGTCATTAATGGTTCTTAATGTGCTCATGTAGAATGAATTAGCTCTGATCGCTTTGTGCTGCAGCTGTAGAAGACGTTTCTCTCTGCATCACAAATGTACCAAAGTCCATTCAGCTATTTATTATATTGATAATATATTAACACAGATATCTTAGCTTTTCTGTATAAGTTGGTAAATGTGCAGTTAGAAAAATTTAATGTTTAATGTTTTTAGTGCTTATGTGTAATATTTTCTTAATCCACTGTTGCATACATATACATAAGTTTCATTTGTTTGATTGTTAATAGAGTTATGTGACGAAGTGTATTGTTCAGGTGCTTCTACTGGAGCTGGACTCATTCTTAACATAAACATGTGATACAAACATTTTTTATGATTTGGTTATAAATTAATTGTGACTTAAGATGTAAAGTTTGTTTACAGTGTAAACAAGTCACCTGGTGGAAAAATTATAAAATGGTGACACGGTTCTTAAAGGATCTGAAAAAAACTACACTTGATGTCGGATTCTTCGTTTATATCTGATTCAGTTTTTAACAAACAGAACATTTTGTAAAAACAACGAAGAATCCTTTTCATACTGTTAAAGTACTCCAGTGTTCCCGTGTGTGTGATGGATCCAGTATCTGCTCCCACTGGTCCCCACAGGGTGGACTGGGGATGTGGAGACTCTGAGTGTTGATCTGTGTGAGAACCTGTCGTGTGTCTCATTCTTCTCGGGCTCGTTGATCTGTCACTGTCTCTCCAGGTCTCTTTCTGTTCTTTGCTCAAACTAGATCTTTTTGTTCCTTTTGTTTTTTTACAACGCATTGCATATTCAGAAGAGGCAGCATGTAGGTATCTTAAAACAACACGCACCCCCCTGGCTGCATGAATCATCCTTTACTTATCGTTTGTGTTTGTCTGTATTTTCTACTCTCCACTTCTTTCTTGGTTCAGTTTTTTTGTGTTTTCCACACATCTTAGTGCGAATATGAAATTCATTATAAAGATTTGTATCATCATACTGTTCCTGTGTATTTATAACTTTAGAGTTTATTACCACTAAAACCTTCCACATTGGTTTAGATATTTAGGATCTTTAGCAGATTTCCTGATTATCTCTGAGTTTTCATCCATCCATTCCTTTTTTCATATTTCTGGAACGTTCTCTTGATTTAGTTTCTGTTTTGAGTCATGTCTGCTTCATCAGAATCACGACAGATGTTTCATCTTGTCCTTGGCCTCCCCCTCCCCCCCTCCTCCTCCTCCTCCTCCTCCTCCCCTCCTCCTCCTCCTCCTCCTCCTCCTCCTCCTCCTACACCTGTCTCTCATCTGTCCTGTGTGCCTGCATGGTCTCTTTCTTTTGCACGATGTACAGTATGTGGTGCTCGCAGATATCGTACAGATTCCATATGACTCTCTCCTCTCTCTCTTCCCCCCCTCTTGTTGTGTATTGTCTCTCTCTCCTCTCTTCCTCTGTCTCTCTGCAGGGGAGGTGCTCTTTCAGATGGCTGAGGTGCACAGGCAGATCCAGATCCAGCTGGAGGAGATGGTGAGCATGTGGTGGTGATGATTGTTGGCCTGTTTCTTTAGAGTCTCCACATCACAAGAGATATTTTAACATTTATTACTCATCGAGATCCACAAATCATTGAACTATATCTTTATTTCTGAGCAGCTTGACTTCCCATGTGCCTGTTTACTGATCTTCTCTTGTAAATTACAATCATTACAGATGGAAATCATTTGTTCCATTTGGTTATGCAACAGACCTTTGAGTTAATTGGTCAGTTATGACATTAGCAGGGAACTGTGAGTTCAGAGAAGACGTGAGAATCAGTTTTATTCACAGTTTCTTATAAAGGGTATTTTAAATTGTCTCCTCGTCCATTTGAGTAATGGGTGTCACAGATCCAGGGCAGTGAGGTTCTGTTCAACAGTGCAATTTACAAATTAGACTCTGAGAACATGTGTATTTGTTCTCCAGGTATGAAAGCGCCTCTGTAGCTCGGTTCTGAACTGTGGCTTAGACCTGACCTGTGGCTCGATTCTGATCTGTAGCTCGGTTCTGATCCGTAGCTTCAGCAAACATCGTGCTGATAGAAGTTTAAGAAAATGTTTTCTCCTCCCACATGTGTGTGAGGAAAAGAAAGAGAGTGAGAGGTCACTGAGCCTTTTGATTTCTTTCTGAAGACCATTTAAATTCATGATGTAGTTCCAGCAGATTGTTGTGCAGAATATTACCCTGGATGCAAACAAGACAATATTCACAACAGAATTCACACAAATGCACAAGTTGACGTTTGAACATATTTCACATCGTCTCCTGTGACATTTCAGAATAATGAACAAATTCCTCCTTCTTGTGCTGCAGAGTCACATTCCTGTTAATAACCCGCTGCAGCTCCGTGTGTGGCAGTGTGAGGTTTAGTGTGTTGTGTGTTGTTTCTGAGGGTTTGTGTGTGTTTTGCAGCTGAAGTCGTTCCACAACGAGCTGCTCACAGAGCTGGAGAAGAAGGTGGAGCTGGACGCACGCTACCTGAATGTGAGATTTCTTTCTTCATCAACAGTTAATAACATTATACATAAATCCCCTCTCCCAGTTGCTTTCATCCAAACCACTGCAGCAAGTTACATAAATTACTTCCCACTCGTGAATCATGACTCACACTGAAAACTAGAGGTTTGCAACAACCACAAAAACACATTTAAACAGACAAATTAATTACTGGTGAAGTTTGGATTTAATCCCAAACAATAGTTCATTATAAGAGGGAATATATATCAATATAGTCACCAGGCAGTACATCAGAGACGACACTGTGTTTGAGATGAGTCAGTGGAAAGTATTGTGTGTGGATGTGGACTGATGCCGGTGTGGCCCTGCTTACTGTGTGCTGCCCCCCTCAGGCGGCGCTGAAGAAGTACCAGACGGAGCACAAGGGCAAAGGGGAGAGTCTGGAGAAGTGCCATGCCGAGCTGAAGAAGCTGCGCCGGAAGAGCCAGGGCAGCAAACACCCCTCGAAGTACGGAGACAAGGAGATGCAGGTCAGTGTGAAACCTATCGATCCTGGTGCTTCTCTGGTTCTCTGATCTCCTCTGTGGACCAGTTACCTGGAGGACCAGCTGAGGACCACTGGTTAGAAACACAGGACACGGCTCCAGCCGCTGATCCCATTCAGCCCGTCTGTGGAGGAAAGCCTCAGCCGCTGCAGAAAATTAATTTAATGAATCCAGTTCAGCAGAGTCAGGGCCTGGATCCCCTACGCAGACCTTTAGTGACCCCATGCTGAGTCGTCTGTATGCACCACCCACTCTGCTCCACGTGGAGCTGGCTTTCAGATGCTTTCCCCTCCTCCTGATGGGATTTGAGCTTCAGTGCAGCTGGTAATCCGTGACTGCTGCTGGTGCTGATGGGATAGGACGTGCTGAGCTGAGCAGGCTGGGACCCCCCACTGGGCCCACGCAGTCGGGGGGGCTCTTCACAGGGAGAGAGATGGAGATAGAGAAGGCTCTGACTCAAGCTCACTGTGTCAAGCAGTTGGTTTATTTGCTCAAGGACACAAGGAGCCGGCTGCAGCCACAAGCAGAAAACTGATTTAAGATCTGATTGTTACCACATATGAAAATATCTGAACAGTTATTAAAGAGTACAAATCTCTATAACGTGCTCCCATAATGTCCATGGTCTTCATCAGTGGCTGCTCTTCATCAGTGTGATATTAGTTTCTGATATCTGGGGCATGAGAGTGAGTTGAGTGAGGAGCTCTCCTCCATGTTGCTGCTGCAGAGGCGTGAGGAGACGGAGCGAGTCTCTGTGCCCCGTCTGTAGGTGGAGCGGTGACACATGGTGGGCGGCGGCTTACATAACCTGCACAGGAGACGCTGCAGCCAGGCTGTTCAATCAGGAGCAGAAGGAGGCCAGAGGAGTTGTGTACTTTCTATCTTTTATATTGTTTGTTTGTGTGTGTGTGTCTGTGCAGCAAACTGTAGGGTGTGTTATTGTTTCTACTGGGAGCTGAACCATATTGCAGACACACAGTGAGAAATCAAAGTAAAGGTTGAAAACCTCTCATCTCAATGAAAAAGAAAGTGAAAATGTATCCAGTTCTTCCTCTGGTTTTACCCATAGACTGGTTTGAACCCACACTCCCACTACACCTCATGGAAACAATCCTGCACCAAACGCAGACCAAACATAGGAGGTAATTAGACACAATAATAGAACTACACACAGGAAGCAGCTGAGTCAGAGCTCCTCTGAACCTGTGGTCAGAGCTGTGGTTTGAGCTCATCACTGCGATGCAGAGAAAACGCTGTGTCGGGGGTGAAGGGCTCATTGTGCAGCACTGAGGCGGTGGCCCCGCGCTGCCTGGTAGGAGCAGAGGAGGTAATTATTGTGTAATTGTTAGTGTTGCTGTGATGGATGGCTGGTGGAGCAGGAAAGGGGGGGCGGCTGGGCCAGTTGTTCAAAAATCGATCCGGTAGCGATGAGCAGGAACATGAAAGTCCTGCAGCTCCTCTGGACTTCAACAGATCAGGATCCCTCTCCGATGACTCGGTTCCTCAGTAAATCAGTCGCACACAGATTTCATCGGACTCTTTATGCTCCTTTCATCAACTTGACTTGGCCGAGGTTTGATCTGTACATTATTTAGAAGACAAAAACATTCCAAGAAATGGTCCCACTCACGAGAAAGAGAACAAACAAGCTGTGCCCACTCAAAGGCCATTAGACACACATCATGGATTCATCTGCACAAGACAACCGCACAATAACTTATGAATTTTAAATAAACATGAAAAATACTGAGAAATCTGACTAATGTATTGTTTCTGCCTGTTTGAGGAACATTTCAACAAGTATTAGCTGTTTCCAGTTGAACCCTCACAACCAAACCTCTGCCTCTTTAAATCATTATCCCATCAAATCAATCTACAGGTTCTGTCCATAGAGAAAAGTGTAGAAATCTCCCTGCAGCTGAGATGAGTCTGAGAGATTCTCCCTGGAAACATTATGACTGGAATCAGGCCAGAAGCTGCTAAATCAATTTCATCCCCAGATCCATTCTTTCAGAGCTGACTTGGAGTTTTGGATTCCATTCTCAATGTCTGTTATTACTTTCAACCTTTCGGCAGATTCTATTGTCCTGTCAGTTTCAGATTTTGAGCTCAGGAAAATCCAAACAGTCTGAATTCATTTGAGCAGAACAGATTTAACTCTGCATGGAAAGAATGTGGAAACCGTCGGGAGTCGGTTACGTTTGAAAACATTATTATTAAAACATTATTTTGCAATCACTGATCAATATGTGTCAGTGCCTGCGTGCAGAGCCCCTGCAGCCGGAGAAGCAGCCGTGCAGAACATCTCTAAACTGCAGCGGGTGGATAAACGCAGCTGCTCTCCCTCCCTGCACACGGCTGGAATGCTGATGGTGTTTCGTGTCAGCAGAAACCAGGAGCGGCTTCTGGCCCTAGTTCATATTTTGTGCTTTAGGCGGAGAGCCGCTGATTGGCAGATGCATGAAAAGCAGCTGGAATCTAATTAGGCGTCTGAGCGCGATGGCAACACCCCGTCCTGCCTGATGTAACCAAGCTGCTTCTACAAGGGAGAAGGAACTGAGCTGCTGTGAATACATCTACTGATGTATATCCAAGTGTCTGTGTCCTCCTGGGACTTGAGCTGATTCTGGTGTAGAGACACACAACTTTCCTGGCCTACATACATTATACATCTCATGCTAATACATAAACAAGGTGTGTAACAGCAGGAAAATGACTGAACGTTATTATTAGATGATTGAAATTCTGATTGGTGACTTTACATTCTGCTTATTATCTTTCCACTGGGACCAGATGAGCTCAGGTCTGATTCCAGGTGAAGAAGCGGTTGTGCTCGGGGTCAAAGTGACGGGTTCCACAGCTTCTGCTTTCTAGTTGTGTTCTTTGTGTGAGTCGCAGCTCTCAGTGCATTCCAGTGAGTTTCCTTCTCACGACTCCAGTTTAGTTCTACACAGTCTGTCGTGTATCTGCAAGCTGCTCTCAGAACAGCTGAGTCGGACTCCTCCGGCGGTTTTCTCTCTCTCCCACGTCGTCTCGCTGCCCAACTGTCACTCAGGCTCTGTTGATTGACAGCTCCATCGTGTGGGCCCCGACCTCGGACCCGCTCGTCTGGATCTGATCTCCACAGTCGCTCGCTGTGTGTTTTTCTCTGGCTACCTGAACGTTTTCCCTCCTCCACTGTTTGTATGACTCACTTGTGGCCTTGTCCTCGGCAGCTGATCACCATGTGATGTTTCTCAGTGGGGGGTCGGTGTTCAGCCTCCGTGCGCCCACGTGAACACCTTCACTTCTTTTACACTGTTTTTCAGGCTCAATGACCATATCCAGGCAGATGATGAAGGTTTCCTTTATCTCATCTTCCTCTTGTACTTGGATTTGATGGAATCGTTTAGTCAATATATTAACTTGACCTTCTGACCTCAGTAGAACTTACGTTGGATTGTAGAAGTGAGGAGGCACTGAAATGTGATAATGTCCTTAATTATCTGTCAAAACTAAAATACTGAAAATAATTCGTCTTAAGTTTCATTTCCTGAGAAAAATGTGTTGATGAGCTGATTAATTATTAATTAGTGAGCAAATAAGACTAAAAGAAGAGAAACTATGAACCTTCAACTAGATGTTACCAAAGGGAACAACTACTATTAAGAAAAACATATTTTAGTTTATACACATTTTCCCAGTGAAAAACTGCACTGTAATATAAATGGGATATCATTTTAAATTTAAGCACTTATAAAAAGATAAATATAAAAATGTCCTTTATCTAAAATAGGAAAGATAAGATTATTTTGTCTTAATAAAGCATCAGTTTATCATAACATAATTAAAGTAGTATCATTTAGATTTTAGTCTAAAGTCTAAATACAATAGACATTTTAATATCCCCTGACTGAACCAATGAAATAATTGAATAATCCAGTCATTATTTGAAAATCTGGATCTTCATGACTTTATATTTCATATTTCTTGCCCTCGTCCCTCCTCCGTCTGTGTAGAAGGAAGAAGGGATGAGATGAGTTGCTGGTGTCTCCTGCGTTGTCCCATCGTCTTCCCTGTCCATCGTGGACCATTAAGTTAATTACTGAGCTGCAGAGACAGTCGATCATTGGAAGGATGTCGTCTCCCTCTCACTTCGCCTGAAGAGGTTATGGACAGTGAGAGTTTAACACACACTGACACACGGAGCAGAAGCTGTTTATAAACCGGCCCTGAGGTAAAGTTCAAATCTTTTCTCTAAAGAATTTAACGAGGAGATAGAAAATGCTTCCTCTCTCATTTGGTTCAGGATCACAGATCGGCCCTGATTCAATTCATTTCATCCACTTTTCCAGTGGATTCATGAAACCGCCTCATTAATGATCTAATTATCACATGTGGTGATGCTCAATGTGTGACGGTGGTTATAGATCAGTGGTGTTTCTGTGACTCTGTGGTGGTGCTGGTCTGACCAGTCTGATGAGGCTGCGTAGGCTGCTGCCGCTCGGCCTCCATCGTTCACACCTCGTGCTGGAGCTCCTCGCTGTCTGGCGCCGGCAGGAGGCTGCTGCACGTCACATGACACTGTGGGAATCTTCAGACGCTCTCAGTTATACAAGTGGACCCGAGGACACTGCTCCAGGACTCAAGTGAGCCGAGTCGATGGAGGTGAACGGGTTTAAAAGCCGGATACAATTCATCTGAAGTTCAGAAAACCAGACGCTCTGACGCTGGTCTGACTCTTTATGTGTCAAGATGCCTGGTTTCCTCAAGTGCAGCGCAGCCCATTATCTGCTGAAAGTCTCATGGTGCTGTTGAATGTTTGAAATGTCATTTGAACAATTTAAGAATCACAAAGTAAACTTGATTTAAAGTGAATTTGACGTGTTTGACTGACAAACAGCTGCTGTCACCTCCTCTTCTCTCTCCCTTACCCCAGTATGTGGAGGCAATCAGCAACAAGCAGAGCGAGCTGGACAACTACATCGCTGAGGGCTACAAGCACGCCCTGTCGGAGGAGAGGAGGAGGTACTGCTTCCTGGTGGACCGGCAGTGTGCTGTGGCCAAGAGCAGCAGCGTCTACCACAACAAGGTGAGGAGGAACCACAGCGACTCGGCTGCTCCTCGGCTGCTGATCCGATACGTCCAGGCAACGTGATACCCACAGGCAGCAGGGGGGGGGGCATGACCTGGACTCACAAGGATAAGAGGAAGAGATAAAGGATGGAACAGATGTAAACTGATTACTAATGGAGGTGTATCAATATCAAACACTAGCCCTAAACTGAGAGATTTATGAAGAAGGTATAAATATTATATATATGAAATCACACCTCTAATATCCTCACATCTTTCATCACATCCTTTTGTCCCAAACAAAACTTTGACTCAGATTTTTCATTCACGAGTGTCTCACTTCACTTTACATCATCATCTGAGCTCCTCTCTCTCTCTGCCTCTCTCTCCCTCTCTCTCTCTCTCTCTCTCCCTCTCTCTCCTTCTCACTCCCTCTCACCGGGGAGATGTGAAGTGGGAAAGTGAGGGCGGCCGAACGGAGGAAGGAGAGGTGGAGGATGAGTGGGTGACGGGGGAGGTGGGGGGGGGCTGACCTACTTCTGTGAGAACACTCAGTTCAGACTCGATGTGAAAGTGTCTGAATGAGCGAGAGACAAACTGCTGCTGTGATGATGCATCAGCAGAGAAAGACTGAGTTAGTGCTGATGAATCACACTCGATCATGAGAATAGAATTAATTACTTTTCTTTTTCTTATTTGAAACTGCATATTTTGTATGTTTAGAAGTTTAATTATGAGCTAAAAACTTTTGTGGTAAAACCCAAAAGAATCAAAAAGCAGCCGATCACAGAACGCTGTAGAAGCCAAACACGAATCCTGGCTCTGCCTGTTTGTCAGGATCCAGCCAGAAGGAATCAGTTCTGTCTCATTTCACATCCAACGCTTCATGAAAAGCCGACTTGAAGTTCTTTCTGTTTTCGGACAAACAAACAAATGGAGGGAGGTGAACACACAACCTCCTTGTCAGAGGTAATAAACTTCACGTATAACTTTGGGGATAAGAATCTATTTCAGAAAGAAGGAGAGCGCGGTAACACAATGTTTCATCTGTTGGTGTCTCTTGTGGTCGCTGTACTTTTGTGTTTGTGTTAATTCATCTGATGATCCCGCCCACACCTGTCACCTGACGCTGCGGCCCACACACCCTCACAGGGCCAGACCACCCCCCCGCCTGCTGGAGTTAGAACCATCAGAGCGGTTCTCCTCTGTGTCCTTCCAATATTCATGTGTCGGATGATGAATGCAAATGAAAAGTATCTTTATGTAACTGCTGTATAATGTATGGGGGGGAGGTAGCTGAGAGGTTCTGAACCTGGAGCTCTGGTATCTCTCTCTCTCTCTCTCTCTCTCTCTCTCTCTCTCTCTCTCTCGCTCTCTCTCTCGCTCTCTCTCTCTGTCTTGCTCTCGCTCTCGCTCTCTTCCTGTTCCCCCCCTCGTCTCCTTCTCACTCATCCTCTCCTCCCGTCAGCTACTGGATGTTTCTGCTAAATGTAAATAATGTTGACGTCCATTGGGGAAATCGATCCAGCGTTTTCAGCAGCTTCACCTCTGGAGGTCACCAGAGACCCGACTGTATATTTTCAATCATCTGAAAAACTAGTTAATAGATTTCAAAGTGATTTTGGGCCGAATCAATTAAGTGAAGGAGTGAAAGATGCATCAGCTCTGTCACATGAGAACTTTCACTTTGTATGAACTTGTTCCCCCCCCCCTCCCCCCCACCTCCCTCCCTCCTGCAGGGAAAGGAGCTTTTATCTCAGAAGATCCCGATGTGGCAGCAGGCGTGTGCCGAGCCCAACAAGCTGCCGGATCGTGCCATGTTCCTGGCGCAGCAGATGAGCGGCATGGTGGGCAGCATGGCGCCCGGTGCTCTCCACCCAGGCATGTCCATCGTGGAGTCCCTCCCCGGGGCCAAACCCCTGCCGGGGCCTCCGGAGCTGGCAGCCTTCAGGGCCAGTGGGGGAATGGGACAGCAGGTCTGTTTCTCTCTTGTTCTATTGATAACAGCAGCTGGAGTCATGCTGGGTGTCTGCATTAACATGTCACTGTTCAGTCTCTGATGCTTGCTCCCTGGATGTGGCGGCTGCAGGATCGAAGCATCCTCAGGAAACTGTGAACCATGTTAATTATCTTGTTGCACAGAAGAAGCTTAAATTCTCCTCCTGCTCCTCTCTCTCCTCCTGCTCCTCTTCCTCCTGCTCTTCCTCTTCCTCCTCCTCTTCCTCCTGCAGGCCTGCTCACGTCTCAGTGTGGGAGCTTCTGAAAGAACTGCTGCAGATTCAGTTTCAAACGCTCTTTGAAACTCTCTGCAGTCGCTCAGTACTGATTCCATATGTGTATCTTCAAACATGATTTTTTTATTAATCAGCGTTTCCTGACCCACATCCACTCTGCAGCATTAATGTTAACGAGCTGCTGGATGTTATGTAACAGGAGAGTTCTGCAGTGTTTTAATGGCGTCTGTGCAAATGTCTTTTCTTTGCAGCGGCTGATGGGCGGAGTGGAGGCGGGGGGGCCGGTGATGAACGGCTCGGCCGGCGCCCACGGAGGAGAAGACTACCAGCAGTGGATGGAGGGCAAAGTGTCCCAGGGCAAAGCCTCGCCCCAGACCCAGCGGCACGGGGGGGAGAACTACTCCAACACCCTGCCTGTGCGTAAGGCCGCCCCCGCCAAGAGCAAGACCACGCTGAGTAAGTATCAGGCCACGCCTCCTTCCTGCCTCCAAGTCTAGTGGAAATCTGTCAAGTAGTTGTTGAGTAATCCCACTGAGGGAGAAACCAGTAAACAGAGGCTGGTGAAAACATAACCTCCTTGGCAGCTGCTCAGCCTCTTTCAGCTCATTGTTTTGTTTCCACCACACATCCTTCATCTCTATCTTCAGCCTCAGTCTGCAGATGTTCTTCAGACCCACTGAATGGTTCCTGCTTGGATGGAGATGATCCACCAGCAGAATGGAACTGGAGCGGATCAGCAAACAGATCAAACTCTGACTGAACTGAGCACCTATTTGAAATCCGCTTTTATGATGCTGTGTTCGAGTGGATGTGTAGAAACACTGTCAACCTTCACAACCTGATCCGAGAACAGATCCTGGATCAGGTTCTGTGTTGGATGTTACACACAAGCTGTGCACGTTTAATAAGAAGCAGGCAGAAGCAGGAGGGAATCGAAGGAGATGTGATATTGAAAATGAGGAATAGAGATCAGGAGTAGAAAATAGATGTAAGAAAGAAATGAGTTTCATAAGAAAATGTGTTAATTTAGAAACTGAAGAATATGGAAAACAGAACCTGTCAACAGTGTCCGTCCTGTCCCTGTCCCAGTGGAGACTCGCACTCTGCCCCGGTCCAGCTCCATGGCTGCAGGGCTGGAGAAGAACGGGAGAACCTGTGTCCAGGCCA
The DNA here is from genome assembly GCA_038501795.1 of Pseudopleuronectes americanus. Taxonomy (NCBI): domain Eukaryota; kingdom Metazoa; phylum Chordata; class Actinopteri; order Pleuronectiformes; family Pleuronectidae; genus Pseudopleuronectes; species Pseudopleuronectes americanus. Next base: position 17,727,053 of record CM076735.1, on the reverse strand, counting down.
TCTTCTCTCACACCGCCGGAGACAACAGCACCCTGCTCAGCTTCTCAGAGGGCGACGTCATCACCCTGCTGGTCCCCGAGGCCCGGGACGGGTGGCACTACGGAGAGAACGAGAAGACCAGGATGTGAGTGCGACTCGCGTGTTCGATTCCGGCCAGAACTCACAATCATGTTTAAAGCAAAGGAAGAAAATGATTTTCTTGTGTATCTAATATGCGCCTCCATCTCTTCCAGGCGTGGCTGGTTTCCCTTCTCCTACACGAGGCTGATCTCTGACGGGGACAGTGACTCCACGAGGCAGCTCCGGGTTCACAAGTGAGTATTTAGCTGTTTCTAGATTTGACTTTTGTCCCTAAACATAAATTATAAATGTAAATCGTGAATCCTTCCACAGAAAGCTAAGATTCCTGAATGCTCTTTCCAAACCCACTGATGATGACTCCCTGCAGATCTTCATCATCCACACACCTCCACCTTTCTCCCTGATTGTGAGCAACATGTTTTCTGTTTCCTGTGATGCAGCCTCCATCACGGGAGGAGCAGCAGCACAGGGAACCTTCTGGAGAGAGAGGACATGGCTCTGCCCGTCCCCGACTACGGGAGCCACGCCCGCATGGCAGCACCGAGCGCCGCAGCGCTGCATGGCAGACCACAGCGCCCCTACAGCGTGGCAGTGCCAGGCTCCTCACAGGTGGGGGGGCTGATACACAACCCTACAAACACACACGCTGACATCTACCCACACACGAGTTCACACATGAGCTGAGACCTTCATGAAGCCTCCTGCTGCGTCTCCCTGACCTGAGGAGCAGCACAGGAGCGTCTCCTGGTCTCTCACGTGTCCACCACAGAGGACGCTCCGCTACATGAACTCCTGCAGACACACACATCACGTGCACTTCACTTCACATGCTCCTGCTGATGAGTGAGCGGCCGACTGCCTCCCTCTCTGAGGGAAACTCTTCAGGCTTCAGTTGAGAAGAGGCTCAAATGATTTAAGAGTTGTCACACATTAAAAAACATCAGGTTCCATAACATGTATAAATCTACAATCTGACAAACTGAATAATGTCACAGGTGAAACATCACAGTACGTACTCAATACATAGTTTAATGGAAGGAGAGAAACTGTTTATTGATTAATTTCATGTTAATATAATTATTATTAATATCCAGCTCCACCTGTTCAGGGCTCCACCTCACATTGAAGTTTCTACCATGTGTCTTTGCTGCCATCTGCTGGCTGTTGTTGTCATTGCAGCATCTGTCAGGTTTTCTAAGTTGTTATATTGTTGTGTGACTCGTTGTCTTGTGTTGACGTCTCTGCAGCACGGAGTCGAAGAGTACGAGCCTCGTTTCCCCACAAGGTAAGAACCACTCCATCACATCTGGTTTATATGTTTTACTGGGAGACTGAAACCACTGAACAGACTCAAACCACTGACACCATTGACCTTTGACTGAATGATGGGACATTTTAAACTCCAGACTTTCAGACACACAACCAGCAGGACACACAGACACACACACACACACACAGACACCTTTTCCTTTTTAATGCTGCTCTGTGTTCTTTTCTTTGTGTTTCCATTCTGTTCTGTTTGCACTGGTTTGACATGAAGCCAGTAGTGATCATGTAGTGATTAGTGCATAGTGGTTACACAATAAGGTTTGTGTTGTTATTCCAGCTTTGAATGATAAGTGGTCTCTACTGGACCATTAGAAACCAGAGGAGCTCACATACCTCCGCCAAGGCTAATGTCCTCTCAGCATGTTGGAGAAAGAGAAATCCCATCTCCTGATCAATCAATCACATTTAATCTGTAGAACCCATATTCACAAATGATAAATCTCACAGTAGTTTGTTTATAATCCTACAAACACAAACGTCACCTCCTTGGCGGATGTGATAAATAAGTTTATTACATTTAAAGTTTTAGATTATTTAGGTTTTTGTGTTAAGTTGTTTTAAGTTAGCTTTTTTCCATTAATATCCAAACACTCATGCTTTGACCTCCCTGCTGCTCCTCATGCTCTGCAGCTCCTCCTCCTCCTCACTGCACCCCCCTGATAGACCCCTCACAGGACGTTTAGACTCGGTTCAGACTCGTGATTTGTTTCCTTCTTGTGTTTGCTGCTGTTTGTCCTGAGCGTCTCCTGGAAGCCTCTCCCTCTCTCTCCACAGTTCCACAGAGGGCAAGTTGATTTCCACAGTGTGAGGACAGACAGACAAACAGACTCAGCCAGACGAGGCGATAGGACAGGCACCCCGCTGCCCTTCAACCCCCCCCCCTCCCCGCTGCCCTTCAACGCCCCTCCCTCTCTCTCCTGCTCATGGCAATAAACTCTTCCCTAAGTTGATCAATGCAACGAAGACGCTCGGGTTATTTTCTTCTCCCCTCTCCGTCCCTCCCCCCCTGTACCATATCCTCCCCCCTTTCTGGAACTCACCTCCCTCTCCCCTCTTCCACCAATCCTGCCTTGTGCTGTCTGACCGTCCGGTGGCCACGCCCGGCCGCTGGTGAAGCCCGGGTGCACGGCCACGCCCGGTCAAACCAGAACAAAACGGACTCTGTGCCATCTGAATATTCAGAATCGAAGGGATGGACATTTTCTCTGAGGACAGTGTTTCTTTTGCTCGTCCTTCATGCATGTGCATTTCCTTTATTTACGGCCGGGGATCCTCTCTCCCCACCGAAGGAACCTGATCTCACGATGTCCTGCTCCATCAGAACCGGTGAAGGATGTGTGTAGATCAGGGTGGAGTCGTACAGTCCTCCATCCCACAGAGGAGATTCATGATGTAAAAACATTACAATCAATACTTTGACTGATCTCTCAGTATTTAACAATAATAACTTTTCATGCTGTGAGGTTTTGTACTCTGAGACAAGAGGTCATGTGTCACAAGTAGTGAACCAATAATTACCTGTTTTAACGCACCGGAGACGATGTGATGGAATGTTGACTGTACATAAATGTGCCATATACAGAAGTGCTTGTCTTACAGTATCTATGATCCGTTCATAACCAAATGCACCTTATAAAAGTAATAGTCTATATTTCTGACTTTGCGTGAACAGAGTTATTGTTTTCAGTATCGTCTCGTGGTGTGTATCGGGGGGGGGGACTGTGTTCAGACACACTGGTGCTCGGGCTCCTTCCTCTAGTTATTGTGCTGTGTGATATCATGTGGAGGCTGAATGGGGTCAACGAGTCCTCGTCCCTGATTCGGTCAAACCTTCTTTAGTCACTGAAATGAAAAGTGTTTTTAAAGTAGAAACCTGTCAGATATTTGGTGCTTGCAGCTTTTAAAATGCTGCTTTTTACCTTTTGTTTACTGATTGAAAATTGAATATATTTAGTCTTTAGACTGTTGCTTAAACAACAAACTCAAATTAAAGACTTGAAGATTTTCAGTTGAAAGTTTTTCATGCATGAAAGAAAAGACAACTGGTTCTCCCGTTTAACTCCGCTCCCATTTCAAACACTTCAAATGGTAATTTCCATAATCATATGTGTTTGAGTGCCTCCTATTGATGTTTAAATTAGTAAATAACATGAATATTATATTTTTCCCCTGCAGTATGTTGATAGTTGGAGTCAAAGTGGTGTAGCTCGGCCTGGACAGCCTCTCTGCAGCCGGGAGGAGCAGAGGAGGTGACTCTGGGTTCAAACCTCATTCAGCCTCCTTGTTCTTGTGCTCTTTGCAATTAAAGACGTGATTTTAAAACCTCAGTGAGTAAAGCGCATCATGTTTTGCAGTTTGTCTGATTCTCTCTGTGCTGAATAAAGAAGCTGCTCGTCAGTTAGTCTTCTCATCACTGTCCCCCTGTCCTCATCCGATGTCCACTAACCACCATTTAGTTCCTCTCATGATCCTTTAACAACTTTTAACCAAAGAGAAGGTGAAGTTCTAAACTCAGCACCTCTCCTCTGCCTCCTACTTTGCAAAAATGTCTCCACCATTTAATGCCGAGTCTTTAAATGTTTTTTCTTTGAATGATTGAACAAGTGAAGCAGAACCTTCTCTCAACAGTTGTTAATATTCCAGATCCTGTTTCCTTTTTCACTTTTAAAGACTTCTTGTGAGACGTGTCCTCTGTGTCTCTTCCTCCGTTCGTCTGAGACCTAACACTCGTCTCAGCTTTGCCAACCCTCCTTTCTTTCCATCTCTGTTTTGATAAATTCAGAAACAACAGTCGAGCACAAACGACTGGAAGCTGCCAGTGTTTCTTCTTTCTCCACTAAAATAAGTCCCAGGTCCGACTGCCTGCAGAGACAGCACACCCAAACTCCTGCATCGACTGAGGTGCTTTTATTTTGATGAGTTTTGTTGTGAAAGGGAAAAAAAGGAATCTGAATATTGTACAGAGAAGTTATTTGCATGCTTTGTGGGCACAAATAATTCCGAAGTTGATGACCTCAAATGTACGGTGACTTTCTAAGAGTAAAGTATAAAAATAAATTTATTCAGCCGGACATTTTTGTTGTTTCGTTTATTTTTCAAATCCAGAGCCGACTGTAAATCTAACTTTATTTGTTAAATTAGTTAGATGTGGTGTTTTATTCTCTTTTATTTCAGTTATTATGTTCAAAGCAGAACTGAAGCTTTAGCAGCTTCTGTCTCTTTCCGACTCAAAGTAAATAAAAGGTGGATCGTCTTTTTCCTTTAACTCATTAACCAGCGACTCTTCCCCTCATCACCTCCCACCTGCACTGCTGCATGTGCAGTATAGTGTGTGTGTCTGTGTGTGTGTGTGTTGAGTGCACAGTAGTATTAACGCTGCATCCCCCCCCACCCGCCGCGACCTGCCGCTGCCATAACACCGCTGGCCTGCTCCTCCTCTAGTGAAGGTACTTTTGAACTCACCTGCTTCTTTGGGTCTTTCTCACAAAGTGTTGTCCTGTTTCAGCGTCTGGTTTGGTTTGGTTCTGGTTCTGCTGTTGTTCCTCTGCCTGTTTATATTTTGTTTTCCTGTTTTCTGGTGTGAACATATTCGGCGAATAAGTTAGCATGAATATTAAAAGACTGTGTTGGTTTGACTGGCGGCTTCCAGAGGCCTCAGCTCATCATCATGTTGATCAGTGACAGTAAAACCTCGATGGAATAATCTGTAAAAAACTACAAGTCTTCATTTCAATCCAATTAAAGTAAAACAGTCAAATTATACTTGATTAATTCTGCATACAAAGTTCAAATGGAGGCTCCCAGTCATGTCAGTCACGGTCTTTTGATTTGCACCATAAAGTGATGACTTGTGTTAAGAGTAGTTAAATATGCATGGTGTTGTTGTTGTGATAAGAACAAAGTGTGTGAACATTGTGTTGGACTGTAACGTGTCTCCTGGTGTGTGAGACGTGTGTTGACCCCTGAGGACTTTCTTCCTTTCAGATCAGGGCCTGATTACGCCCGGTTTTGAAAACATAAAACCATCGTAAGTGACTGAGCCTCTTCGTCTCTCAGTGTTTCATCATCATCTTCATCGTCTCGTCGGCTTCTGGGTTCTTTCACTGTTTGTTCTGCATGTGACGCTCCATGTTTCCTCCTGGTGGCTCGACTCCTCCCACTTGTTATTCACTTCACTTCTTCACATGTTGCTGAGAAACCACAGTTTCCTCCTCTGCATGACTTTCATTCTGTTTTATGGAATAAAAAATCTTAAAGTGTGTTTGACTTTATTTCTTGTTTCCTCTCCCCAGAAACAATCCACCGAGTGAGCCGGTCGTGGAGGCCCCGGCCAAACCCTCGCTCTCTGACGAAGAGGATGAAGAAGAGGATGAAGGTCAGCTGTATGAAGCTCACTACGACTCCCTGGAGAAGATCTTCACTCTCGCAGAGGAAATCTGAGGACATGTGAGGCTTAAGGTTTTCACCTTAAGCCTCACATGTTCTCACTGAGGAGCTCAAACGTCTGATGCAAGAAAACAGAAGAGTCTGAACTAAGGTGGATAATCAGAGGTGAGATGTTTCAGGAGGACGATGAATCAGAATCAGTAAATGTGTTGATGGCATCAAAACTGATAAGCACAATACTACATAGTACAGTGTCTTCTCTTAATTGTATACTTAAACTCAATCGTATACTCTGACATGTTAGATATAAGCAGCACTGAAGGTGTTTGTACCTTGAATTATATTATAATGTTCTTGTTTTCAGATTTCATGATTAATGTTGATCTATATTGTTTTTAAACAAATGCTTTGTTAAATCTGTCGAAATCAACAATTCAGCTGAAATATTCAATGATTCAATCAGAGAAACGTTGTGATCTCATTTATTGACCAAAATAAGTCAAAATTAGGCTCAGCTGATATTTATCGTTCAGAAAAAAATCTAATAACTTAATAATTTAATTTTCCTTGTTTTGAGATTTGTTTTCTGCCCCAGGACAATGTTTGCAATTTACAGACATTGTGCGAGTTGCTTTGAATAATCCAGTTTCCAGCAATGAATTCAAAAACTGGTGTCAGTGGATTTAATTACCTTCAATGTATTTTTGAGCTGGGATGACTATTGAAATGATTTGAGTGTTTAAAATGAAGATGAAGAACGACCCAGATTGTCAAACACGCTTCTGCAGAGAAACAGAAAAATCACAGAATCTGCCTCGAACACTAAATGTTGTCAGAAGTTCAACAGACATTAAAGTTTCCGCTGGTGAAGCTCAGAGTGTTTCCTCCTCTTCTAGAAACCAGATGTCTGTTCACACTGATCAAACCTGTGATGGTGTCTCTCTGATGAACGAGGACAAACTGAATCATCTTTGTGTTGTGAAAGTAAACAAAGTGTTTTTCAATTTAATTCTGAGAATAAAGGATCAAGTATTTACAGTGTGCTGTGTATGTTGTGTATAAAAACTGCATCACACTACGCAATATGTGTCTTTATGAGGTTCCACTCATGTGATCATAGGGTCACAAATTCTTTCAGAGACTTTGTAAATTCGACTGGATCTTAGATTTCAGTCTGTGCTGGAGATGACTGGATGATGTGACTGGAGATGATCAGGGAGCGAGTTCAGTGTCTGTTCATCATGATTCATGAATTCATCTCTGAGAATCAACGAGAAGGTTGAAACGTCTCCATCCAACCTGTAGTTGTTTCTTAATCCTGCTAAATAACAGACAGAAGATAAAAACCTGATGAAGATAATGTAAGATGTGTAAAACAGACTTTATTAATATTTGATAGAAGGTACAGAAGGTAATGACGTGTCCAGGTCAGTGTGGGGACACGTTACTGACGATGATCAAACCAAAACTTCTCCTGCACCATTATTTTTTAAAGACCAGTTCGATCTTCCTGGTCTGTCACCACCTCACAAACTGGTCTCGCCCCTGAACCACAGCACAGCTTCTCTTTGGCAAAAATAAACAGACATTATTTTAAACTCTCCCTCCTTCTCAGGTACAGCACATCAATACTCTCCAAAGTATTTGTGTAAATTCAAAAATATTACAGTTAGTCTAGCTGGTTCTATGCTGCTAACGTACAGAATATTAAAGAGGCAAACAAACACTGCGGGTCCCCGAGCCTCAGAGAGAATCTGACGACCTCAGGTTCACACAGGAAGCATGACCGTGACCTCCGACCTTCAATCAGCTGATCAGACACATTGAACATTGATCCGTCACATGAAAACAGCTTTTCTAATATTTCATCCTGTGACTCTCTTTGTTTCAGAGTCACGCTCTGCACTTTTAAATGAAATAAACCAAATTATTATTATTTAGAGGAAACGTTTTCCATCTAAAAGCAGAATCATAGAAAGCTGCTCTGAACGAGCTCATGTCAGGCGACACCCAGCAGCTGAGTCAGTAACAGTGAAGTCGGGGGTTTCACATCAGAACAGAGAAAAAGGCAGAAATGGGCCGAAGCTGTCGAATATCAGAATTTAATGTTCTGATTTACAGATGAAAGATTCTGTTTGTTCAGACTAACACAGAGAAAATAGCTTTGTTTGAATACTGTCGGGCAGGTTTGAGTTTTGATATCATGGCTTTTTGAGCTGAGTGAGATTATGAATCATACATTTGTCATCAATCCCTTTAATTCCTCTGGTTGCTCCAGTGTTTGTGGATATTGCTGCAAATCGCTGCTTTTCTAACCAGGTTGGATTTACAGGGTTTTTGCATCAATGTGATGAAGTTCTTTGTTTCGTCTGGTATTTAACTGGATTAACAAAAGTAAACATTTATATATTTAATAATTTAATCATATCAACAGGCGTTCATCTATGTCTCCTCACACTATTGGCCTGGGTCGTTATTAGTCGCAGGCCGGATCCTGGAGATCGTTCTGGAGCTGCGACAGGAGAAAGGATTTCTCACCATGTGTCTTTGTCTCAATTCCAAATGCAAAAATACTTGTAATGTTTCCTAGCTACTTGAAACCATGCATTGCTATATTTGAAAACTATTCCCTTCACTTCTTGTTACCATGGCGACATTGTGCCTGATTTAACACAGTTTGGTTGTGAAGGTGCTGCTGAGAGAGACTGAGCCACAGAATCAAGTCAAACAGCACTGCAGTGATTTCTATTATAAAAAAATAAGAAGAGAAGATATCAGGTTTTCCACGTTCGCTCGTCTGTTTCCACAAAACCCCACCGAACAGGAGCCGTTCAGATTCCTGCGTGGGACCTTCCACTCTGCATGAATCCAAATATTAACATTATATTACTTGTGATACCTCAGAGATTCTCGTTCATGTTCATTAAGACAAGTGAAGCAGTTTCTGATCAAAGTCAGTGGAGCTGTAAAGTCTTGTTCAAAATGCTGATCCTCGGTCAAAAAGCCCCAAACTCTGTGACAGATGAACGAGTCTCCTCCAGGGGGCGCCGCGCTCTCAGCATTACTCCCTATTACAAATGAAGAAGTGAACCAGGTGGTGAACGTTATTTATTTCCAAACGTCTTCCAATTGTCTTTTAATCAGAAAAAATTCAACAAACAAATGTCCCCTGCTTTCAAAGATTCTTTACATCCAGTATATATTAATATTCTGTAAAAGTTTTATATATTAACGATATTCTTTAAGTGTAGGTCGGTCCTACACTGTGGTAAGTCTTTTCCAAAGTGTCCACAGGGTGAGAGGCACTGTCTCGTTTCTGAAACCTGATGAAATGAGTCAGAAGTCAAACTGTCGTCAAAGAGAGGCGGTGAAAGTCCACAGCTCGTTTCTCTTTGTCTCCGTCCTCGCTGCTTCCTGCAAAACACACAACAGACGCATTCTTACACAAATCTGATTTCTAATCGTTTTATCTCATTTTGCTCTAATTCTTAGACAAAATGTTGAAGCCAGAAATGGCTCCGTTAAAGTGGCCGGTTTCCCAGATTGGAATTAGTCTCATACACGATTAAAGTATTTTATTAAAACCAAACAAACCAAAACATGTTTCAACACGATTAAGAATAGATTTAGATGAGAGCCCTTTAATTACTGCAGGCTTAAAATCTGAGAGGTTTAGAGTCATGTTTGAAAGCTGAACACTTGTGTTCTCACATGTCCAGAGAAATAAATATTCTGTAATTTCAAAAAATAAAGTCATAATATCATGAGAACAAAGTCGGAGAATTACAAGAAAAAAGTTGTAAATGAATTTGAAGTATTGAGAGTGAAGTTGTGAGTTCCTGAGAAGCAGTTGTGTTGTGCAGAGGAGACTCACCTCATGCTGAGTCCATGTCCGAGTCAGTGATGTGCGTGATGGAGAAGCGGGACACGCTGGAGGGGGAGACGGTGAAGCGGGAGAACTGAACGGACGGTTTGGCCTCCGGGGCTGTGGGGACGGAGCGGGGGGGAGGAGAGTCGGAGGCTCCTGAGGACGTGGGGAGAGGCAGGAGGGGGAAGTCGTCCTCCCACTCGTACCCTGCACCTGAGGAGACGGGAGGATCATCACGTCTTTGTTCACATCCACAGTATTTTATATAACCTCCGTGCTGATACTCACTCTCTTCTGAGATGTTCCCGTCGGAGGAGTCGTCGGAGGCGGGGACTCTGTCTTTGGATTTGCTCTGTGACCTTTGACCCTCGGCTCCCACAGGGAAGCTCTGCTCACTCAGCTCTTTAGTCGGACTTTCCTGGAGACAGTGAAGAAGAAAACTGTGAAACTTGTGTCAAATAAACTCACCATCACATCCCCGAAATTCCATATTGATTTCTCAGATAATTGTGTTGGAATCTTTAGTGCGTTGATATTTCATGTAGATCCAAATAAAAATCTGGATTTAGTTCAGTCTGTATTGAGCTAGAAACCAGTGACTTTCATGTGTAGAAGCCTGATGTGGCCTGTGGTGGAAATCTGAACTTGTAACGTCGACTTTAAGAGTTTTATCTAAACACACGATGCAGGCGTCAGTGAGAGAGAAGAGCTCGTGTTGAACCAGCGTGTGGGCGAGTTTGATCTGCTCAAGGGCAAACAGTGAGAAGAAAGAAGGAGATACGATCACACTACAAACTGTTTCTATACAAACAGAAACATTCAGTGATTAACAGAGTTTTCAAAGACCGACAGGTTTTTACAAAGTCAGAAGGACAACTCTATCACAGGCCTTTGTTGTGAGGCTGGTTTCAAGTTCTCTTTGATTCTTTTCACCACGAATGATTCATTTTCATTCACTTTCATTTTGTAGAAACTTGATTCACTTTCTCTCTTTGCTACTCACTTGATCGAACAGGTAGACAGTGACATCGTCAAAAAAGGAGACGGTCTTCTTGGTGCTCTCCAGCGCCTCCTGCAGGTTCTCCTCTGTCAGCAGCGTGGGCATCTTGAGGAGGCTTCGCAGTTTGTGGGCCTCGCTGTCGTCGCTCACCACGATGGGCACCGGGTGGCACTCCTCCTCGCTCTCCTCCCCGCAGCTCTGCTCCTGCATGCTGTAGGATCGCAGCTCCTCATCGGACTCATCGCTGTCGTCGGTGTCGCCGCCCTCCTCATCCGCCTCTTCCCCGTCGGCTGGAGACCCCCGGCCGTCTGCTGCAGGGAGCGGAGGTGGAGGGGTTGACGGAGGTGGAGGAGAGGAGGTGGAGAACCGGCGGCTGTTTGCCGTGTGCTGCAGGGCCACCTCGTCTTTGGGTAAAGAGTGCAGGGTTTCACTGGATGTCCTGGTCTCAATGGTCTGGATCACTGGCTCTTCTTTTGGTTCTGAGTCTTCCACAACTTCTGCTTCGTCACTTTCTAGCTTAACGTTGAGTGAACTATCTCCATTCAGGGCCCCAAGGGCCTCCTCCATGGCTCCCACCACCTCCGCTGCCCAGTCCCCGAGAGACGAGTTCTCCTCCTGGGACGGCCATTCATCCAGTCCTCCCTCCATGGACACACAGGGCTCCAGAGGAAGTCCCAACTCCTCATCACCACAATCCTCTGTTGAGAATTCCTCCATCTCTGGTGGACAAGAGCTTTCTGTTCCTTCTGTTGATATGAGCTTCACTTCAACTTTAATGTCTTTGTTTGCTGCAGCGTCTTCAAGTTCTTCCTTATTCTCACTCTTCCTTTTCTCTCCCTTGTTTTCTTCCATTCTTCGTTCGTCTCTTCCTGTCGATGATGATGATTCTTCTCCTTCATCCCTGGACTGCCTCTCACTCTCATAGTCTGAGAAGTACGCTGAGTCTCTGTACGGGGTTTCATCGCTTAGTGGTGAAAAGATGTGGTCGCCCGTCTGACATGCTCCTGAGGCCACGTCTTCACCCAGTGATGGCTCCCCCTCCTTGGCCTCCTCCAGCTCCTCCTCCTCCTCCTCCTCCTCCTCCAGGCTTGTTTCTAGGGTAGGCTTGGCCAGAGGTTGTTCTCGGGGTTCATGAGGCTCTTTGGGGACAAACTCTGGGCTCTCGTTGTTTTCTGTGTCGTAGCCACTGTCCATAGCTTTAGGGGAGCTGGACGGGTGGGAGGAGGCGGGGCTGAAGCCTTCACAGGACCCAGATGGTAGATCCATGGAATCCATGGAATCAGGAGTTCCTACCTGCTTCTGCAGAGACTTGAAGGCAGGAGAAGCGTTCAGCTCACTGGACTCGTCAGCGAAGATGCCTGAGGTGACGTCGGTGATGTCCTCTGTGATGTCATCCTCCTCCTCGTCATCATCGCTGCAGTCCAGGATGTCAGCGAGACAAGCACTGGAGCTGCCTCGGTCCACACCGCTGTCTCCAGTGGGACTCGAGTCTGACTCTGGATCTGTGAGGGCCACCATCACGTGCATGTTGTCATCAGGAGGCGGAGGGATCGTCATTGTCAGCGTCACCTCTTCTATTTTAGGTTCTGTGGGTTTCTGCATGATTAGGTTTTCCTTGATTAGATCCTCCCTCTTCTCTTTGAGTGGGGAGCCATTAGTTGTCAGGTCAATGTGCTGCTCTCCACGCTCCTCAGTCTTTATCATGGTGGGTTTGGCCTCAATGGGACCCCCTGGAGCCGGGGAGAGATTGATCATCTCCTCGTTGCATGGGGGGTCAACGATCTTATCTCGGACGTAGTTGCTGTGACTGTAGATGTTGTTTCTGACGAGCAAACCGGTGAGTGGATCAACAAAGTGTGAGTGGCAGCACTCTCCAGCCGCTGGTGCCTGGGTGCCGCCCTCGTGGCACAGGTAGATGTAGGTGTTGCAGTTGTCTGAAGGCACCATCGCGTGGTGTTTGCTCAGACTGAGGCAGGCACTGTTGTCTTTGGCCTGTTGCGGCTCAAGGTAGTCGATAGGTTTGGGTAGAGAGTGGAAGGCCAGGCTGTTCTCCTCTGGCCAGGAGTCCTCGATGTCTGTACTTGGCATGGTGTAGTGGAAATCGACATAGGCGTCCTGTCTACAGCTCGCCCGTCGGTGGTGACCCGCGCTGCTGTGGCGGTGTTTTGAAGGCCACGTGTTGCAGTTGTGTCTCTCAACAAATATATCCTCCTCCTCTTCTTCTTCTGAATCGCTGTCTCTGTGCCCGATGAAGAGCGCCCCCTCTGTCTCCATGTCGATACTGACCGAGTGGCTGCTGTGCCTTGTGTGGCTGGGCATAGTCTTCCTGAGCGAGCCCATCATGTCGTAGTAACCCCCGCTCACGTTCTTTCCGATGATGGAGTTCTGACTTGTGTCCAGGTATGGATCTCTGTAGGCCTGTTGAGGTGGGCTGGTCACAGTGCGGGTGACACCCAGCGGGTTCTCCAACTCACCCAGGGCCTGACGCAAGCTCCTCGACCCCCAGCTTTCCTGATGGTGCTCACTGGAGTGGTCACTTCCAATCAGATAGTGGTCGATTCCCAAAGGTGGAGAGTGCTCATAGTAGTAACCTCCATCTCTGTCTTTATAGGACACATAGTGACTGGACTCCCAGGGTCGGAGGGGGCTGTCGTGCGACACTTGTCCTAAGAGCGGCTCCATCGTCAGGGAGATGGCCGGACTCGAGTCATTGGAGTCAAACACATCTGACTTATCCATGTCTGCTGCCCAATAGGGAGCCATGCCCATGTTCTTACCTTGTGATGGACAGGCCATGCACTCGCCTGAGTCTGCACTCCCAGTAAGGAAGCTCCCACTGCTGCCCTGATACTCTGGGCTGTAGGAGCACATGGTATAGTCCAGATCGATGTTACAATCCACTGGCTCTTCAATGCGGATGTAGTATTCATTGCTTACTGAGGGGCTGTGGGCACTGAGGACGGGGAGAACACCGGGAGCATGGAGATGTTTCGATTGGTAGTAAGGAGAAACTGCGTGGCTGAGGCTCTCCATAGGGCAGCCTCCAACAATGCCCCCTGGTGGATAAAATGCTCCCTGGCAATGATGGTTGACCTGATTCAGGGCACTGGAGGAGTCCTGGGCTCTATAGGACTGGTCGGCCCTGGCCTGCTCCCACTTGTACTCAAAGTTCAGGCCATGGCTGGTTTCTGTGACTGTTAGAATGTCGTCCCCGGACTCCGAGTGGTAGCCGTCGCCTGCCGAAAACTGCTCGAGGAGAGGGAAGGAGGAGGAGGTGGACGAGGGGTGGTCCTGTGACATTGCAGAGGCACCGTGGTGGCTGTTGAATCCAATGTTGGGACACAGTGAGTTCCAGCGCCTGTCGAAGTCCTCCTCTGCCTCGCTGGCCCCCTTGGCACACAGGTAGCTGAGCAGCAAGTGGACCTCCTCTGCATTGGGTCTCTGATCCGGCTGGAGCCAGCAGAACTGCATCACTTCAAACCTGAGGGTCACGGAAAACAACATGTGAGAATATAGATCAAACTTGAAATGTAGAGTATTCCAGCTAAATAACAAAAACCTTCAAAACTCAATAAATTTGTTGACTAAATTGTAATAACGTGTCTGAAAAGAGGAGACAGTCGTTTCCCAGCTGAGGGAAACACAAGCAGCAGGATTAACATATTAATTAGAATCTGCTCAAGAAATGAGAATCCACTGAAGCTGGAAGGGATTTTAATTGTGTTGTTTGTTCTTCTCCGGAGGGGCTGTTCAATTTAAGGGAATAATTATATTATTTATTGTGCTGTCATGTTTGAACACAGTGGAGAACATCTATCTGTTGTTGGTGCTGCAGCATCACTTCCTGTGACACTCGACACTGTGGCTCCTCTGAACAACAAGCTAGTGAGTCAGAGTTTAGCTTCATAGGACAATTCAAGAATACCTGGTCTTTAAAGATGTTGTAATTTCAAACTACTCAGTCCAGGGTTTTCTCTATAATACTGTAAAGTCTTGACCTTACTTTGTAAAGTACTTGGAGATAATGTAAAGTATTTTAAGAAGGAGCTCCTCTGATTATGTTGCACTGCTTTGTCTGTACAATAAAATCAAGGCTCTCCATTCAGTATAAGTGAAGTTTGTTATTATAATTATATTATATACAGATGTGTCTGTGTGTGCGTCTCACCAGCGCTCAGCCAGCGGCACTGGGAGCAGTGGTTTGGGAAGTCGCAGCTGCTGCTCCCTCACAGCGTAGGTGAGCACCTGTCGGTCGGAGTAGTGTCTGTACGGCTGGTTCCCCAACTCCAGCAGCTCCCAGATGGTCACACCCAGAGACCTGAGACACAGGAGGACACGTCCCGCTGGTTCAAACACACACATCTGTACACATACCTCTAAATACACCTTTAAACTATTCAGCATGCAACTGTTTCTGTGGGACAACTGATCCAATTTGTGTGTCTGTGTGTTTGTGTGTGTGTGTGTGTGTGTTACCAGATGTTGCTCTGCTGGGTGTTGTCTGCCACCAGCAGGTTTCCATGCACCTCGTCCACGAGCTCTGGAGCGATCCAGCGCAGCGGCACGAACATCTGATCTGAGGTCAGGTAGTAATCATCCTGAGAGGAGACAGATACCAACAGCTTTAAATCTTTAGTGTTTCAAACCAGAAAATCTCAGGGTCACTTTCCCAAATGTTCTGATTCATCCAACCCTGATTAAACCTAATAAATCAGTTTGTCTTTGCTTTTGTTGTCGTGTGCATGTTTCTCTGATGAACGGACCTTGTACTTGTTGTGGGACAGGCCATAGTCTCCGATCTTCACTGAGACATCAGCAGTTAACAAGCAGTTCCTCAGCGCCAGGTCACTGGAGACAGAGGGTGGATGGGAACGGGGGGGAGAAGGAGGAGGAGTTAAACAACCTCTCATCATTATGAACACACGGGCTAAACAGGATACTGGAGGAGGCTCGTATTTCATGAGGCAGAAACAGAAGACCTGAGTGCAGACAGAAAGAGTTCAGGTGGTGTGAGTGGTTCTGGAGACGAGGGGTCACCGCCTGCAACAAAATCACTGATGCTGGAGTCTGTAAGAGCACTCAGGCAGCACCAGGATATTGTTTCAGGAAGCAACCGACAAGCAAAAGGCAGATTTGACCGAACGCAGCTTGATTCCAGGTTATAAATTCTCAAAATGTGTGATATCTAAAAGCAGAAATGTGTTGATACCTGTGAGCGAAGTTGTGTTTGTGCAGATGCAGGAGTCCTGAGGCGATGTCACAGGCCATCCGCTGAAGAATCAAGGGCTCCGGGGTCATGGTCTCTGCAGCCCTGCAGCTGCGGAGGTAACTCTTCACATCCCCCTGGAGGAGGCAGAAAACATCTGTATGTTACAACCTCTGACCACTGGAGGGCAGTGTTGTCATTGTGGTTAATGGGAGTCGGGTTGTGTAACGTCTTTGTGCTAGAAACTGTGGAAAGTCAACAACGCACTTGGTTTTCTACGTTACTGATTCTTTTTAGATTTTCTTGGATGAGTTACCTTCACAACACACATCTGGTGTCACAGCTCGTCTCAGATTAACCCATCACAAATACAAGAGCTGATATCTGTGTATTTTCCTCAGAGGTTCAATATGAATTCCTATTGTATTGAACCCACTCACTCACCAGTGGAGAGAACTCCATCACCAGCAGGTAGGGCGTGACCTCGGTGCACTGGGCCAGACACTGCAGCAGAGCCGGATGCTGCAGGACGCTGCAGAGCAGAGGACCAGTTAACACACACTCTGGTTCTGTGACCACACAAACAGGACCGCACACAAACAGACCACTGTACAAACAAGCTGTGGAATCTGAATATTATATAAATCAGCTCATTATCGTTTACTGGAAAGAATAATGAGGGATTGTGACTATATGAAAAGTTATAATTATATCCACAATGACTGAACAATAAATAAAAACTCTACTTGACGAGAGTCAATAAGAGAAAGCTCTTTCTTATGTGTCATTAAAAGGAAAATTTCCAAACCGGAGATGAGAACAATTTAAACTCTTCGTTACACATTTGGAAGTAAAATAGATTTTTCATTATTCCTGAGGAGCTGATACTTTTTCATCACACGTTTATCTGATGCATTGAAAAAGCAAACAAGGTGAACATGTACCGAAAAGGCTGCGCCTCCTCCAGGAAGTGCATCTGCTCCTGAACACTGGCACTGGACTTGAGTTCCTTCACGACCACCTCAGTGGTGCTCAGGCCTGAGTTCACCTCCCCCAGCAGAACCTGAAGCAGCCCAGACGGAGACAGATACGCACAGGGAAGACGGACAGATGGACATTCACACACAAGACAACCAATGAAGAGAGGGGGGGGGGACACAAAGAGAGAGGTGAAGCAGCCATGCAGGAGAGAGAGAGAGAGAGCAGAGAAAGAAATGCAGACAAAGAGACACAGACAGACAGAAAGTCATGAACACACAGAATGAAAAGGAGGAGAATCAGAGAAAGAGACAGAGAAGAAGAGAAGAGAGAGGGAAGAAGAGAGAGAGAGAACATGTTATCT
This sequence comes from Pseudopleuronectes americanus, assembly GCA_038501795.1. Taxonomy (NCBI): domain Eukaryota; kingdom Metazoa; phylum Chordata; class Actinopteri; order Pleuronectiformes; family Pleuronectidae; genus Pseudopleuronectes; species Pseudopleuronectes americanus. Next base: position 17,709,841 of record CM076735.1, on the reverse strand, counting down.
GGTTGTAAGAACAGGACACGTCATGGTTTCACCTGCAGGGGGCGACTACTCTGAAACATCACAGCGTAAAGATGAACTGACATCAAAGAGGTGGAGATCCCACACACACACACACACACACACACACACACACACACACACACACTCTTAAATCTCAGGTCACACAGCGTGTCAGACATCTTTAACGCCTCCAGGATCACAGCTGAGACTCACCTTCCCAAACCAGCCATCCCCGATCTCGTTCAGGTAGAGGAGACTGTGACGGCTCAGGTCTGTGGACTTCAGGAGATGGACTAATGACAAGAGAGGAGGAGGAAGAAGAAGAGGAGGAAGAGAAGGAGGAAGAGGAGGAAGAGGAGGAGGAGGAGGAGGAGGAAGAGGAGGAAGAGGAGGAGGAGGAGGAGGAGGAGGAGGAAGAGGAAGAGGAGGAAGAGAAGGAGGAGAAAGTGTTAGTGATAAACATCCACCAGCAGCCTGTGGTTACTTTCCTTCAACCCAAATAACATGATGTCACATTACAGACAAATATAAAAACATGTTTGTCTCAACACAACTTTGTTTCCATTAAATTCAATATCACACATGTAACACATTTTATTTGAGACTTAAAACTTGCTTTATCTGATCTCACTGGACGTCCAACACTGAATTCTGATCAAACTTTGAAATTATGACGAAACATGTATTATCACAATATTTCTGAAATATTAATGTGTCAATTACATGTTGGATAAACTTCACAACATTGATGAAATTAATGAAACGTCACACTACACATGTGTAATGTTAAATGTTAAAATACAGTAAAATGGTATTTAAAATTTTAAATTGTAGTTTGTCTTGATAATGATATAACATAGATGTCACTCAGTTACATGGAAGAGAATCATAAACCTTGTTAATAAAGATAATTGTCTTTAGAGGCCTTTAACTCCACGCACCACATCCAGGTGATCAAGTGTCCTCAGGAGAATCCGTCCTCTGTCCGATCCACTGGATCAAAGCATCTTTAAAATGAAACCTGCTGCTGAGGCCGTGGACATCGTTCATGTTCCACAAGTCGAGGAGACAGACTCGAGTCCTCGATCTCATTCTGTCCTGAACCTCGTCCGGCACCGATCTGTCCAACTGTCATCTGTCTCCCTGATGCATCTCTGTAGCTCCCCGAGTGTCTCCCTGATGCATCTCTGACTGCTCCGAGTCTCTGCTGCTCTGCTGCACTCGCCCGGCCGTCCTGCCCCAGCTCCACCGAATGAAACGAGAGTGACGGCTCTGTCCCAGCATCTCCCCCCCCTTCTCCATCTATTCCTTCTTTCTTTCTTTCTTTCTTTCTCTCTTTCTCTCTCTCTCTCTTTCTGTATCTCCCACGATGACACTCAGATTGTGGGTGCCGAGGCAGACAGACACATCTTTGTGAAGCTGCGTTCCCCCTCCAGACTCAAACACAGGCCCGTCCCTGTGCTGAGGCCATATTGGACGCCCCCATCCTCTTCCCTCAGACTGGTCATTCCTTACACCCACTCACGCTCTCTCCGTCCCTAAGCAGAATACCCCCCATTGTCTGGCTGCTTGGGGCAGCATGGCACCAGTTAGGACCAGTTAGTGCTCCCACACTGGGGCTATTATCCCCCAGCGTCTTGACAGAAGAATGAACTGGGAGTTGTCGATAACAGCGACATACCTTCACCACCACGTTAACCTCAGATATTCACCACACAGACTGAACAGTGAGGGGAAGAGGAGGAGAATCACAGATTGGATTGTCTTTGCAAAACATCTACAAATATTTCTATCAAATTTCCTGGGATTATTATTTAAGATATTTCAGGAAGATGTTGACTCTGCTTTCTAATTCTAATTTCCCTTGTGTTTGTTTTCCTTAGTCCCACTGAGACGAGCTGAAAATACCTCGACTGCGCTGCTGAGTCCTCAGACGTCTTCACAGCCAATCCACTAACTCAATTTCCACTGGCCACGGCCGTCTGCTCTTTTCTCGGCATCTCTCTGAAGAACGCTACTGAAGCTTAATCTCGACAGTCGCCAGGAAGTGTTCAGCGAGATGCACAGCAGCTAAATCACTCAGAGACAAATGGAATTCCCATTAACCTCTCCCACTCCGGTGCATCCTGCTGCACTCTCTGCTGAGGAGCCGAGCTGCAGCATCGGCCTTGGACCAGCATCAACCTTCACTTTCTGACATCTGCCCATTGTTGTTGTGTAACCCACTTAGGGGAGAGGGGAGAGCTGATTGTTGTTATTGTGCAGATTTAAAAGTGTTTGTTACGAGGAAGCACGTGAAACTTGTTTCTGCTCTTAGTGGAATGAAAGTGGAACTGGACTTGTTTCTGCTGCGCCGTGTTTTCACCAGTGTTCCCATGTCCCCTGTGGGGCCTGCAGACACAGAACAGCTGCATCAGGGTGGATCTTGGGGACTGGACCCTGGACCGAGCTAAGCACATACAGTACTGGTGTCTCAGTGGGAACTCCACCCATCCACATAGTCCCTCCACAGCCCCAGTGCTGGGCCAAATGACAGGAGATGGGAACATTGGCAGAAAGTAACCAGTCTTACTCAGAGCTGTTAGGCACTTTGTCGACCTCAGCTCTCAGGAATCAGCAGGAATTACAAATGCATGAAAATCAAACTGAAAACGTTTTCATTACAGTATTGTTCTCCTCATAATTACTGAAATCCCCTGATTTACACCCTGAGCTACGAAATCCAAATAAAACACAGAAACTGGCACCAAGCAAAGAACTGGTCGATTCTTCAGAGTAAAGAAAGACGGATTCTCAATGAAAAACAAAACGTCAAGATGATGTCAGGGGGTGAGGCTCCCTGAGGTGCAGCAGTAAGTCCCTGACCTCTTCTCCAACACTTCTATTATTTACAGATGACAGAGCAGTTGTTGCCAGGCCAGTTCAGCCATATCTCAGATAACAGGGAGCAGTCTGCAGATGGTTTCAGTTTTATTAGCTGTGGTTTTATCCGAAGATGTTTAACTATCATTTGGTTTTTCATTGAGCTGGAAGTTACCAGTGAAATTCCATTAACTTTAGTTAACTTTATCTCGAAGATCCTGCAGATAAAACCCAAACTCTCCTCATGTGTGGGAACAACAAGGAGGAAGCAGCTCTTATCTTTTAGTCCTGGACTCTCTGACGAATGCAAGTTGAACCAAATGGATGTTAAGTTCAACGACAAACGAGGTCAGTGTGTGTGGGTGTGCTGCTGAAGTCGCACAACTCCTCAGTGACAGAGTTATCAGGCAGCATCAGCCCATTCACACACAACGAGAACCATTGTGACCCAGCAGCAGAGGGAGAGGAACGAGGCGACCGGGGGAACCAGGGATCTTCTCACTGGGGTTTTGTGCTCTTGCATGCCTCACATACCAACATGCAGCAGTGTAGGCTGGCTGCCTGCACCACATTACGCAACAGGCAGATGTCTGTGGGAGAGAGTGAAAGTTGAAGAGCACCGAGTTCGTTCTGCAGGGACCTGCAGCGAGGGATTGTGGGATAGGTGGAGGCCCAGCTGGCCGAGGCCAGTGTCAGGGCGGTGCTCGCTCCAGGGACCGACTTTGACAAATGCCAGATACACGGCCCTCCTCACGGTTACATCACCCTCTTCAAATGCACGTGCATGTGTGTCTCGTGCACGCTCACAGCTAGAAACACACGTTACAAGAGCACTGACAAAACCATCAGGATGAAATCATCCTTCGATATTTGATCCTTTCTGAAGGAGGAGAAAACGTGTGAATCAATGTGTTGTGAAAGATTTAGTGAGTGAGAAGATTGAAAGCAGCCGTAGAACGACCCAGTTAAACGATTTCACAGCTTCCACTTCTCCTTGTGTGAGAGAGTTTTCATGAATGCTTCACTGGAAATGTCCTGGTTGTTGAGTTGTTTTCTTCCACAAAGACTTTATTTAACTACAATTTCTTAAGGTTTTTTATTGAAGTTTTTATTCAACCTGCTCTGGGTTGAATAAAAACACAGCGTGAGTGTGTTCCCAGGAGTCGGCGCCACGCGAGGATCCGTCTGACCCGACTCACCTGATGGCGCCGGCTGCTTGGCGAGGGGCAGCGACACCTCGGTGAGGGGCAGGATGTAGACGTCGGGGCTGCCCAGGGAGGCCTGCGAGGCCAAGGTGGACATGTCGGCCTGGTACTCCTCCCCGTCCACATTCTTGAATTCCTGGAAAACACAGGCACAAAAAAAACAAGCCCCGGAGGTCAAAGGTCATGCACAAGAACAGGTTGCTTTGATTAGACCGACGGCTCCTTCACCTGTAAGATCACAGGACAGAAGAAGATGGAAGGAACCAAAACTGGTATATACCATCATATGTGAGTCAACCTAATTGAGAAAGCAAAAGAAAAGGACGCACTCATAATGTGAGGAGCTGATTTTGGCTCGACAAGTGAAGCAGAACTGAGATAAAGTGAAACAAGCTGTTCTGGCTCGTCCGGTGTTTCTCTGAGCTGTTTGTCCGACTGGTGGAACATCCCAGTGTAAACAGAGTCCGATTCCCCCACCGCTTATTTACACTGCCATTACAAATATCTAAATCCTCCACTTCTCAATTCAGCCTGAAGACTGAAGTGTTGAGATGCTTTCTGAAAACAAACCGGACGGATGAGTTTTTCAAATCAGAAAGTGACCGAGCAGAAACGCAGGTTTAACTTCCTGTCCTCACACAGCTGCTTTTGGAGATAACGATAACAGGAATAAAGAATTTATTATCAAACAAACTGTAATATGAACCAATATTTATCTATAACAGGATTTAAACACTATAAACACAAACTAACAACTAAACTATTTATACTACTATTTTTATAATAAGGACAGTTTCATCGCTCTTTAGAATCTGAAAACTTAATTCATGATTGTTTCAGGCAACTTCAGTGAAACTCGATTTGTTTCAGAGGAACGTTTGTTGCATCTGTTTTTAAATCATTCAATCGAAGTCACAGATTCTAGATTTCTCTGTGTCGAGTGTTTCAATGAGGCCTGAGCTGGAGAAGAGTCTGTGTCTGCTGATGAAGAAGAGGAGGAGGAGGAGAAGAGAAGAGGAGAAGAAGAGGAGGAGGAGGAGGAGGAGGAGGAGGGAGCTGGCTGCATCCTCAGACCGGATGTCAGAATAAAAGTCTCTTAGTTTGGAGCTGGAGAGCAGCAGGGTCGCAATGCTGGAAAAATGTGACCCGCCGAATCCCTCTGCAACACCCACACAAACACACCCACACACACACACACACACACACACACACACACACACACACACACACACACACACACACACACACACACACACACACACACACCTCCATCTCTCACTTCATCCTGTCCCCCTAGATTGAACACTGCACCTCCTCCCACAGCCTCACGTCCAAATCTTCACACGGCCCTGCTCGCCCTCTCTTCAACATGTGGTTTTCACTCTTCACATCGACACACACACACACACACATGCACACACACACACACACACATGCACACACACACACTGCACAGAACACATATCCATCACTTGCATCCTGCTGCAGTCAAATCCAAACTAATGCAGCAAATGGTGACTTTGTTTTTCAATAATATTCAAATCACAGGTTTTAGTGGAAAGTTAAAGAAATCTAACATTTTACGATCAGGGTTGAGTTAAACAATATGTTTAGACTTTGCTCATAGAAATATGATTGGATTACTCATTACTAACTATTTTATTCATAAGTTTGTAAACTTCCCGAAAGTTGCTTTATACTTTGAATCTTATCTAATTCTTTAAGAGAAGCTCAGGTCCTGGTGAAGCCCAAAGTGTCTCTGCTTGCTTACCTTCCCCCAGAGTCCATCGTTGAGGATGTTACAGCATCTCAGTCGTTCTGCCTTCCCTCACACACACTCACTCACACACACACACACAGACTCACACAGTCACACACACGTTGGGGTGGGGGGGTGCAGGGCAGCAGGAGGGTGGTGGTGGTGCCAGCGGCTGCAGAGAACGGCTTCATCCCTCTGCAGAGACAGTGTCATTGTCCACAGAGCAGCAGGGAGAAGAGGCTTAGTAGCTGACCACTGACTCGCCCTCTCTGCCGCGGATGGAGGGATGGAGGGAGAGAAAACGAAAAGGAGGATGGGTGTGTGCGGGGGGGGGAGTTGAAGGAGGAGCACAGATCTCCCAGTTCACAGGCGATAGAGAACCTGTGGTCGTGTCATGAGGGAGAAACTGAGCCCCTGTAAAATATGTGAGTGAGTGGGGTTCACATACTATACAAGTGACATCACTCTCTCTCTTCCTCTTTCTCTCTCTCTCTTCCTCGCTCTCTCTCTCTCCCAGAAGCCAAAGAACATCTGCAGGGCAGTCCCCTTCCCCACAAGAACGCACACACACACACACACACACAAACACACAGAGACACACACAACAACACACACACACACACACAAACACACACACACTTATTCTTCCACAATGTACTTGTGAGGACCGTCCACTTTACTCTCCCTGATCTCGGGTCTAATCCCTTTAATTCAATCTGTATCTGTACATTCTGGTTTATTAGGAAACAGATTGATTGGTTTATAAGCAACTTCAAACTAAAGGGGAATGAGTGAGAGCAACTGAAGTCAGATGGGTGTAACTGGGTTATCTAGAGATCTGGGGAAGATGGATTCTTCTGGTGATTCTATTTAAAATCACCAAACATTAAAGTCTTGTTTTAAGAAACAAGCTTCTGAACAGGAACAGATTTGACAGATCAAGAACTGGTTGAAGAGATACAGGGTTACAGCAGGTTCTCTATCGGTCCTCAGTCTGAACCCGTCCAGCAGCGAGAACAGGAAGTTCCTCGTCTTTCTGTTCTTCTCTGTCGTCTCCTCTTTAACTCTTCTATTCCCCTCTTCCTGCTCTGGGAGAGGCTGTGTCTAATTCCAGATGGGGCCCCGAGGTCGGATGCACTGTGGGCTCATGGGTATGCCCTTCCTCACGCCCCCCCCTTCCTCACGCCCCACCCTGGCCCCTTCCCTCGGACACACCCTGACAGGTCCGATCCGGGTGGTCCGATCTGCCGGGGGACTCAAACCAGACCTGGGGCTCATGGCACAGCTCAGATCCAACAGATGCCCGTTCACAGCCTGACGCTGCACATTCAGAAACCCAGAGGACAGGATGTGGTGTCACACGGCTGCAGACTCTCCCCTCTTCTCTGGGTCTCATTAGAAAATGGAGAGGAAATGAAAATGAAGCATAAAAAGCTGTAAAGAGACTAAAGCGAAGAGAGAGAGTCATTATTAAATCAATCTTATCTTTACTCATAAAAGGTTTAATCTCTACGGTTCCTTCCAAAGAGACTTCAGCTATGTCGTGATAGAAATTGAAATTCTGCTGTGGATCTGGATCCAGGTGAATCAACATTGTCAAGATTTACAGCAGAGATTCATGATCCCCAGAGGATGAACTGTAATAACCTCAGTGGTGCATTCATCTTTTTGAATTGGTCCAATCGTGAAGCCTCACAGAGATCATTCCTCCTCACCCACCCGCAGCAGCACCTTCCCTCTCACACTCGAGTCCTAACGTCCGTTCAGTGCACAAACCAACCAAAAACAACAAAAAAAAAAAATAAAAAACATGAAGCCAAAAAAGAATTAAGAAGAAGAACAAAACAACATAAAACGACGAAAGAAGTACAGTAAAATGAAAACACCAAAGTACCGATGAAAACATAAATTAACCTGTTAGGTAGGGAGGGGGTACGGGGAAGCAAGGTGGGGCTGGGGTGGGGGGGGACGGGGGTGGGGGGGTGGGCGGCGGGGGGGAGTATGATGGGTGAGGGGGGGTGGGGGTGTAGGGGGGGGTTAGGGGGGGGGTGAGGGGAATGGGGGGGGGGGGTGTGCGTGCGGAGTGGTAGGGTGGGGGGGGGGGGGGTGTAGGTTGAGATGGCTGGAGGGAGGTATTTTAAGGGGGCTTAATTTGATTAAAGTTGCGATAGTAAAAAGTTAGTGGGGGGGTGCAGTGTATGAGAATAGTTCGAGGGATGGGGGGGGGGGGGGGAGAGGGGGGGGAGGGGAGAGGGGGGGGGGGGGAGGGAGGTTGGGGGGGGGGAGGGGGGGTGGGGGGGAGGGGTGGGGCGGGGGTGGTGGGTGTGTCTGTGTGTGTGGGGGATGAGGGGGTTGATATCTACTGTCGTTTTTATAAATTTTTAAATTGGATTATTATTTAAATATATAATAGGGGAGGAAAACCTATCACAAAACCATCAAAAAAACAACGAGACAAGAACCCCAAACCCCACACACCCCGCCCCCACCCCCCCCCCCCCCACCCCCTACGCCCCCACCCCCCCCCCACCCCACCCCCCCATCCCCCCCCCCCCCACCCCCTCACCCCCCACCCCCCCCCCACACACCCCACCCCCCCCCCCCCCCCCACCACCCACACTCCCCAACCCCACACCCCCCTCCAACCCCACCCCCCCAACCCTCCCCCCCACCCCACCCCCCCCACACCCCCACCCCCCACCCCCACCCCCCCCCAACCACCCCCACACACCCAACCCCTCCCCCCACCCCTCCCCCCCCCCACCCCACCCCCCCCCTCCCCCGCCCCACCCCCACCCCCCCCACCCCCCCCACTACCCTCCCCCCCCACCACACCTCCCCACTACCACCTCCAACCCCCACTCAAGCCCCACCCCCCCCACCACCACCCCACCCCCCCCCCCCACCCCCCACCCCCTCCCCCACACACCCCCACCCCACACCACACACACCCCACCCCCCCCACACACCACACACACACCCCCACCCCACACACACCCCCACACACACCCCCACCCCACACACCCCCACACACCCCCACCCCACACACCCCCACACACCCCCACCCCACACACACCCCACACACACCCCCCCCCACCCCACACACACCCCACCCCCCCCACACCCCACACACACCCCCCCCCCCCACCCCACACACACACCCCCACACACCACACACACCCCCCCCCACCCCACACACACCCCCCCCCACACACACCCCACCCCCACCCCACACCCCACCCCACACACCCC
>CM076735.1:17674569-17700563 GCA_038501795.1 Pseudopleuronectes americanus | reverse complement strand
ATTCTTGAATTCCTGGAAAACACAGGCACAAAAAAAAACAAGCCCCGGAGAGGTCAAAGGTCATGCACAATAACAGGTTTGCTTTGATTAGACCGACGGCTCCTTTCACCTGTAAGATCACAGGACAGAAGAAGATGGAAGGAACCAAAAACTGGTATATACCATCATATGTGAGTCAACCTAATTGAGAAAGCAAAAGAAAAGGACGCACTCATAATGTGAGGAGCTGATTTTGGCTCGACAAGTGAAGCAGAACTGAGATTAAAGTGAAACAAGCTGTTCTGGCTCGTCCGGTGTTTCTCTGAGCTGTTTGTCCGACTGGTGGAACATCCCAGTGTAAACAGAGTCCGATTCCCCCACCGCTTATTTACACTGCCATTACAAATATCTAAATCCTCCACTTCTCAATTCAGCCTGAAGACTGAAGTGTTGAGATGCTTTCTGAAAACAAACCGGACGGATGAGTTTTTCAAATCAGAAAGTGACCGAGCAGAAACGCAGGTTTAACTTCCTGTCCTCACACAGCTGCTTTTGGAGATAACAATAACAGGAATAAAGAATTTATTAACAAACAAACTGTAATATGAACCAATATTTATCTATAACAGGATTTAAACACTATAAACACAAACTAACAACTAAACTATTTATACTACTATTTTTATAATAAGGACAGTTTCATCGCTCTTTAGAATCTGAAAACTTAATTCATGATTGTTTCAGGCAACTTCAGTGAAACTCGATTTGTTTCAGAGGAACGTTTGTTGCATCTGTTTTTAAATCATTCAATCGAAGTCACAGATTCTAGATTTCTCTGTGTCGAGTGTTTCAATGAGGCCTGAGCTGGAGAAGAGTCTGTGTCTGCTGATGAAGAAGAGGAGGAGGAGGAGAAGAGAAGAGGAGAAGAAGAGGAGAGGAGGAGGAGGAGGAGGAGGAGGAGAGGAGGAGGAGGAGGAGGAGCTGGCTGCATCCTCAGACCGGATGTCAGAATAAAAGTCTCTTAGTTTGGAGCTGGAGAGCAGCAGGGTCGCAATGCTGGAAAAATGTGACCCGCCGAATCCCTCTGCAACACCCACACAAACACACCCACACACACACACACACACACACACACACACACACACACACACACACACACACACACACACACACACACACACACACACACACACCTCCATCTCTCACTTCATCCTGTCCCCCTAGATTGAACGCTGCACCTCCTCCCACAGCCTCACGTCCAAATCTTCACACGGCCCTGCTCGCCCTCTCTTCAACATGTGGTTTCACTCTTCACATCGACACACACACACACACACATGCACACACACACACACATCACACATGCACACACACACACACTGCACAGAACACATATCCATCACTTGCATCCTGCTGCAGTCAAATCCAAACTAATGCAGCAAATGGTGACTTTGTGTTTTTCAATAATATTCAAATCACAGGTTTTAGTGGAAAGTTAAAGAAATCTAACATTTTACGATCAGGGTTGAGTTAAACAATATGTTTAGACTTTGCTCATAGAAATATGATTGGATTACTCATTACTAACTATTTTATTCATAAGTTTGTAAACTTCCCGAAAGTTGCTTTATACTTTGAATCTTATCTAATTCTTTAAGAGAAGCTCAGGTCCTGGTGAAGCCCAAAGTGTCTCTGCTTGCTTACCTTCCCCCAGAGTCCATCGTTGAGGATGTTACAGCATCTCAGTCGTTCTGCCTTCCCTCACACACACTCACTCACACACACACACACAGACTCACACAGTCACACACACGTTGGGGTGGGGGGGGTGCAGGGCAGCAGGAGGGTGGTGGTGGTGCCAGCGGCTGCAGAGAACGGCTTCATCCCTCTGCAGAGACAGTGTCATTGTCCACAGAGCAGCAGGGAGAAGAGGCTTAGTAGCTGACCACTGACTCGCCCTCTCTGCCGCGGATGGAGGGATGGAGGGAGAGAAAACGAAAAGGAGGATGGGTGTGTGTGAGTTGAAGGAGGAGCACAGATCTCCCAGTTCACAGGCGATAGAGAACCTGTGGTCGTGTCATGAGGGAGAAACTGAGCCCCTGTAAAATATGTGAGTGAGTGGGGTTCACATACTATACAAGTGACATCACTCTCTCTCTTCCTCTTTCTCTCTCTCTCTTCCTCGCTCTCTCTCTCTCCCAGAAGCCAAAGAACATCTGCAGGGCAGTCCCCTTCCCCACAAGAACGCACACACACACACACACACACAAACACACAGAGACACACACAACACACACACACTAACACACACACACAAACACACACACACTTATTCTTCCACAATGTACTTGTGAGGACCGTCCACTTTACTCTCCCTGATCTCGGGTCTAATCCCTTTAATTCAATCTGTATCTGTACATTCTGGTTTATTAGGAAACAGATTCATTGGTTTATAAGCAACTTCAAACTAAAGGGGAATGAGTGAGAGCAACTGAAGTCAGATGGGTGTAACTGGGTTATCTAGAGATCTGGGGAAGATGGATTCTTCTGGTGATTCTATTTAAAATCACCAAACATTAAAGTCTTGTTTTAAGAAACAAGCTTCTGAACAGGAACAGATTTGACAGATCAAGAACTGGTTGAAGAGATACAGGGTTACAGCAGGTTCTCTATCGGTCCTCAGTCTGAACCCGTCCAGCAGCGAGAACAGGAAGTTCCTCGTCTTTCTGTTCTTCTCTGTCGTCTCCTCTTTAACTCTTCTATTCCCCTCTTCCTGCTCTGGGAGAGGCTGTGTCTAATTCCAGATGGGGCCCCGAGGTCGGATGCACTGTGGGCTCATGGGTATGCCCTTCCTCACGCCCCCCCCTTCCTCACGCCCCACCCCCACCCTGGCCCCTTCCCTCGGACACACCCTGACAGGTCCGATCCGGGTGGTCCGATCTGCGGGGACTCACCGACCTGGGGCTCATGGCACAGCTCAGATCCAACAGATGCCCGTTCACAGCCTGACGCTGCACATTCAGAAACCCAGAGGACAGGATGTGGTGTCACACTGCTGCAGACTCTCCCCTCTTCTCTGGGTCTCATTAGAAAATGGAGAGGAAATGAAAATGAAGCATAAAAAGCTGTAAAGAGACTAAAGCGAAGAGAGAGAGTCATTATTAAATCAATCTTATCTTTACTCATAAAAGGTTTAATCTCTACGGTTCCTTCCAAAGAGACTTCAGCAATGTCGTGATAGAAATTGAAATTCTGCTGTGGATCTGGATCCAGGTGAATCAACATTGTCAAGATTTACAGCAGAGATTCATGATCCCCAGAGGATGAACTGTAATAACCTCAGTGGTGCATTCATCTTTTTGAATTGGTCCAATCGTGAAGCCTCACAGAGATCATTCCTCCTCACCCACCCGCAGCAGCACCTTCCCTCTCACACTCGAGTCCTAACGTCCGTTCAGTGCACAAACACAATCCTCCCTGTTCGCTGCTCTATTCTCTCCAGTCAGTGGCGTGACCCATTTCAACATGATGCTGGGAGAGGAGACCCAGAGCCGCACACTGGTCCTGCAGGGCCGCAGGGCTCCGACCGCTCCACCAGCACCGCCTGCACCACCTTTGTCTGCGACTCTGTTTACTTCCCATCAACAGCCTCTAAATATAAATGGAGGCAGAGCTTCCTTGCAGAGTATAATGGACGTGTAACGAGCGGAGAGGGTAATGTTCTGTGCTCGGGCCATTTGGAAAAACGCTCACCGGTAAAGAGTGTTAAAGTGTGTGTCTCTATGCAGGAGTCCATAAAGAGTGTGTGGGGGGGGGGCACAGGCACCTCAGCACACGGGCTTTTACCTTAAAGCCGGTCTTGCCCTTCTTGCAGCAGAGGCAGGCCAGCATGAGGAAGAGGAAGGTGAAGAGGCCCAAGAGGGAGACGGCCACCACAGCCAGGGACGAGGACCAGGACAGCTCACTCAGCGGAGCGCCATCTGCAACACACAGAGACAGACACACACAGACATCAGCTGAGGAGCAAGAATCTGGGACGATCGAGGGATCAGTGAACATTCAAGCACCAACGAGAAAGCAAATAGAGCAACGTGCTCTTTAGAATCAGCTCTTATGCAACATGCAGCAGCTCATCATCTTTTCTCAGGAGGGTTTATATTTAATGTTACATGTTCATGTTTGATTTAAAAGTCAGCTTCATGATTTAGCTCAAAGTGAAATGATGTGAAATATTAAAGCCCAGAAAACAACACAACAATCAAATGAGCTCCAACCTCCAACAACAGTTCTCTAATAAAATAACCTTTTAAATCAACTACATACAGATTTTAAGATTCTATTTAAATCAAGAGTCATCTGCAATCGGCAAAACAAACAACAACAGACCAAACAACGACATTACACCTGGAAAGAAAAGATCTTTCAAACACAATGTTCATATCCTGCAAAACAGGTGATTTGAAAAATAAGAAATTAACGTTTTCTGCGAAACAATAAATTTGATTGTTTTATTAAAATTAAGTTGTTATGAGAGTTAAGCCTCGAGGATGTTTCTTCTTCCCCTGATGGTTTGAATTATCACCGATGTTCAAGTGCAGACGCTAAATAATATCTTTGAGAGGTGGGTGATTTTTTTTTGTCTCACTCTGCTCCGATGCTGTGAAATGTAACGGTTACCATGGAGACACACTTGGACGGACAGCATGCGGTAACACACACACACACACACACACACACACACACACACACACACACACACACAGTGTAATTTCTGCAGCCAGTTAGTGCTGATCCTCTGGAAGCTGCAGTGCACACGGCTCTCAGTGAGCATCAGCCAAAGTAGGAAGAGCAGAAAATATTCAAAAACAACAACAACACGCAGGTTGAACAGTTAAACTCAGGATTCTGGACTCAGCAGAATCATAATCTGATCGTTACACAATCTTTCACTAATCTCATGTGAATAAAACCCGAACAATGACAACATGATGCCACGGGCAGCAGAGAGGGAGGAGGAGCTGGAAAACGACAACTTGCTAAATCGGTCAACAACCGTTGAGTGTTCTGATGGGCTGGACAAGAAATGCAGATTTAATCAGTGTGTATTTGTCGAGGGGGTGATCACAGAGAGCAGAGCAGCTCTGTGGAGGTTTATTTAAAGCTCCTGCTCCTGCAGTCGAGACGGAGCGAGAGGCTGCAGCTCCTCATTAATATTTCAGAAACACGCTACACGCAGGCAAACACAAAACACAGCCGTCAACACAACTTCTACGCTTGTACATTACTGTTGTATGACTGCGACAACATTTATTCATATTGTCAACAGTGATGCTTCCTCACATGTGCTGTTCATCATCCTCAGTTTGAATCAAACACTTATACAACTAATTAGAATCACTAGAAAATGTAAAGTCTGCATCAGAGAAACACTTCTGAACTGAAACTATACAAATCGGTGAAAGCTGTTGATTAATTCTCTCCAATAACAGGAGCAAGGAAACACAACATGAGTTGGATTTTATTAACACAGTAAATCAAAGTGCTCTGTGCAGAATCCTCTAAGTTTACACTCGAGTGTTAGCGAGGGCAGCAGTTAGCGGGGGTGCAGACACTTGACAATGTTAAGCGTTCTAACATCGTCTCTTTGCATCCAGCTGAAAGGAGCAGATACCTTGTTGTTGTGTTTCCTTCACTGTGTGTTTGTGTAAAATCAATATCATTGACTGCTGAGCTCCATGAAATATAGAGGCTTCACCCTCTCCTTCGCTGTAATGAGTCTGAATCCAAAGAGAGAGATGAGGTCTGCTAAAAGGTCCTTGAGCTCATGAAGGACGAGTCTGTGGGAGAAGGTTCGACCCTGTGTCTGCTGCCTTCTCCTCCGGCCTCGACCTGAGGCTTCCTGCTCTTCTCTGAGGGGAGACATCCTGATGACTAAATGATGAAAAGGGAGCGAGCATGAGAAGACGGGAGCAGAAGAAGAAAGGATGAAGAGAGAGGAGGCTGAGGAGCTGTGTGCTCTGCAGCTCGGCCCCTGGAGAGTCTCTCCTCAGCTTCTCCTCAGTCTCTCCTCAGAGCCTCGTGGAGATGAAGAGCAGCGAGGAGGCTGAGCTGAGCTGACAGAGGCAGAATCTGACCAGCTCACGTGCTGGTTCTGCACAGAGAGAGAAGTCTCAGGGTGTTTTTGCAGCTTGATGACACATCTGCAGATTCTGAGCCGTCAGAGCAGCAGCTCCGTTCATGTGGAGACCAGATCCACATTCAAGCAGATGCACTTGATTAGGAGTTAAATGAGGAGCTGGACTCAGCCGTCACGTCTCTGAGCCGAAGATGGAGAACAAGACGCTGAGCTCGCCCAGGGCTCCGCTGGTTGCCTGGCAACCTCAAAGTGAGTTTTCACTGGATCAAGACAAACCGACCTGACTATCTCTGTATGAATTATAGACTGTAAATAAAAGGTAAACACATGATAGCTTCTGTAAGGGGTCACAAAACCATCTTAATCGCCCCCTGGTGGCAGGCTGCAGCACTGAACACACCTCCTCCTTGTTAGCAGATGGGACATGAAACCAAACCGAGAGTTACCATTTTAAAGAGACTAATTCATTCAGAAATAAGTTCCCACTCTTATTTCTTTCTTTTCTACCTTTATTGTTGAACTTTCTCTTGTAGAATAAACAATAAAGACTTTATCTTCTACTGAATTACCCTGAGTCTCTATGTCATAAACTTTCAGTCCCATGAATATTACAAATGACGTCTAAAATGTGAGATTAAAGGGATTAAACTCATTAAAAGTATTTGTTTCCTGCACATTGTACCTAACTCCTGGTTCCTGTAGCAGCAGAGTGACAGAGTGCCAGCCGCGCCCTGCAGATGGTTGGGATCTGGGTCAGGAGTTTAGGAAACGCTGGAGTCACTGGGAGCTTTTTACAGAGAGATACACACATGAGCCAAACGGTGACAAAGACAAAGCTGCTCCTCTCACAGCCGGCGGTGCAGCTGGATCAGAAACGCTGGTAGTGGTGAAATTAATCATCGCTCCCCCTCTGCCGCACTTCTGCTGACACCACACTTTAGTCAGAGAGAGGTACGGGGACTGGATGACAACAGGAGGATTCATCAGTTAAAAATAAAACCACAGAGGCGGAGCAGAAGATGACGGGGGCAGAAAACAGACGGTAAACAAATCCATGTGGGCCGAACACATGTGAACTGCATGAAGCTGATGATCTGCTCAGGAACAATCTGCAGCTGCTGGAGCTCAGAGGAGGAGGCAGAGGTCGTCCTTCTGGTCACTGGAGATAAAAGACGGACGTATAAACACACATGGAGACAACAACTGAGACTCGTGTGGTTCGTCCTGTCTGAGTGTAACCACGACCAAATGTCAGGGTGTCTGACTCGAGAGCAGGCTGCAGAAACACATAGAGAGAAAATCAGCTGGTTTCCATGGTGACTGCTTCATCCAAGTCCTACTTCACATCGTCCTCACAGACGCTGACGAGAGGAAATCAACCTTCCTACTAACTGTCTTTGAAAAGTAACGTTTTTTACCCTCGTGGCTGCAAATAGTTTGATCTGTTGTTCTAACTCCTGAAGCTGAACTCACACAGAATCTCCTTCAGCCTGCTCTGAGGAATCTGGATTTATAATGAGGCTGCAGGTGTAGACGTCCAGGCTGCGACCAAGGTAAAGTTTTCCTCATCTTGTTGAATCAACGCCACAAAGAGCAGGAGCATGTTAGAAAGCAAAGAGAGGAACCACCACGTCATGTTAGTGTTCCTCATAAACTGCTGACTCAGTGTTTTCACACACATGAGGCATTTGACATGAAGACACGGTTAGATAACAACTCTCGATATGTCACGTCAACAAACTCCCCCAGAGACACTTCTCCCTTCAGAGAGTCAAACGTCATCACTTCCTGTGTTGGAACCTGACGCCTTTCATCGTGTCTTTCTTCCTGTCTCATATTTCACAAAGGATTGGGAGGATTGTTTATTTCTATCTTCCTCCCATCAGCTGCTGTAACCTAGTTTCACAGGAAGCTGGAGTTCAGAGGCAGAAACCACAAAACTCTTTGTGTTGTTGCAGTCTGCTGTTTCATTAAGGAGAATATCACGTCACACACCACAGACTGTTACTGTTATGCTTAATTCTTCCTCCACTCCTCTTTATTCCTCTTCCTCTTCCTCTTCCTCTTCCTCTTCCTCTTCCTCTTCCTCTTCCTCTTCCTCTTCCTCTTCCTCTTCCTCTTCCTCTCTCCCTAACTTCTCTCCCAACAGCAGTTTCTTCCACTTCCCAAAAGCTGCAACCCTGTTTGGTTTTTTTCGACACTCATTGTCAGACTTGTAATATCTGCTCCTGCATCTCTGTCTCTTCCTGTTCTCTCCTCTTCCTCTTCCTCTTCTCTCCTCTTCCTCTTTCAGTCTGATGAATGTTGAGAGGCCACTGGAGCAGAAAGATTCGCTCCCTGTCCGACGTCCCCACTGGCCCCGACTGCCCAGGCTCAGATGTGACATCACATCACAGATGCCATGCAGGGACTATTATTACATAACAAACACACACACACACACACATAGTAGCAGCCAGTGCACCTCACTACTACACACAGAGATAACACATTCATGCTTGACACACTCAGGCAGAAAGTAGCATTACATGTTCATGCATGTGACCAGAGAATCACAGAGGAACCGACTGAAACATGAGAACATGATGCAACACCAGGTTTAATGTAGAACTCCTGTTTTCAATAGTAAACAACATGAACATAAAAATAATATAAATGAGTTTTCCATCAGTGTTTCAACGTTAAAATAGGAAGAGAGCTAAAGTGACACCACATGTCACAAAGGAAATTGAATATGACAAAGTTAATATCACTGGATGAACTCAATTAATTTCAATTTCAAACTTATAAAGATGATTATTACAGAGACTTTTAATCTGGAGGCATTTTCCTAGTTTTTACTGCATAAAAGAAGCTTTCACTAACGAAGTGTCTTCATGTGTGTGTGTGTGTGTGTGTGTGTGTGTGTGTGTGTGTGTGTGTGTGTGTGTGTGTGTGTGTGTGTGTGTGTGTGTCTGTGTGTGTGTGTGTGCAGCATCTCTTCACAGACCTGACTGTCTTTTTAAGTATTAATGAGAGATGCTGGCCAAGCTTTCTCTCTTTTTTTGTTGTGCGTCTGCCACGATTATGTGTGATCACAGGGGGCCGAGCGGACCCGCTCCTAAGTGCCCCCCCGCTGAGCGGCTGTTTCTAAGCACGGTTGCCATGGAAACACTTTTAGTATATCGTGCTGCCTCGTTTCAATGAGCGGATGCATGTGAAATAAAATGGAAAGTGTAAACTGAGTGTGTGTGTCAGTGTGTGTTTGTGTCAGTATGTGTGTCAGTATGTGTGTCAGTGTGTGTGTCTGGAGGATTGTTCCGGTGGGACTCGGCTGATCCAGGTCGGGGGGGGGGCTGATGTTTTTAAGATTGGATGAGATCATCTTTGAACGAGGAGCGGCCGAGGAACTGGAGCAGATGCTGTCACACAATGTGCAACCACTCACACGTCCACCCACACACACACTCCACAGACGCTCTCGCTCTTCTCCTGCTCTACGTGGACCAATACATCAAATCCAGTGAAGACCAACACACACAGTTTCATATGCTCAAACCTTGATGTGACCACAGACTCTGAAACGATGAATTCGGTGTGATGAATGATGCAGTAAGATGCGTTGCCATGGAGACGGTCTGTGGAAGTATCTGCTGTGTTAAAGCTACTGACGCATACGGCAGCTCCTCAGGACGGGGTCAGTGACCTCACAGGTCGACCTCCGAGCTGAACCAAGTTCAGGAAAGATTTATTAATATGACAAACTAGGAACCATAGTGAGTCAGTTTAATCATTTGGATTCTGTGCTTCCTGTTCATCTGGAGACGAGCGTCCTCTGCATTACTTCATCTGAGAGTAAATAAAAAAGAATCCACACTGATTCAATATGTGGGAACAAGCTGCAGCAAAGATATCAGCAGGTTCATTAAGTCACAGGATCCAGTTCCAAACTGAGACTGGTTTCAGATTTCAGTGGATCTGAGCCCAACGTGACTCATGGAGCCAGATGTGAGTGAGTGGACGTGTGATTGGTGCTCAGGTGGATCAGCTGATCTGTGTCATGGATCCAGGAGCCTCACATCTGACCAGCTCTTCTATATAAAGTGATTTCTCTCTCTATCTTTCTCTCTATCTCTCTCTCTCTCTTTCTCTCTCTCTCTCGTTCTGAACCTCTGAACCAATCACCCCATTTCTCAGCCATAAGCACGGCCAGGAAAGACTCCCTCTAAATCACAGTTAACAGCCTGCTGTAATACTGCAGGGACTGGGAGGGCCTCCAGCTCACAGCCTCAGAGAGATGGATATGGAATTACATGAGGACACGGACACAGAGGAGGAGAAACACAGGAGGAAAATCTAAATCTACAGAGGGAAACAACAGGATCTAAATAAATCAACAGCCTGGCTGAAGTGATTGAATCTGGGAATGTTCCCCCGATCGGAGCAGAGCTCATTCATCTGTTGACTGTGTCCTCGAGTCGAGTGACGAGCGTCTCTCGTGCAAACACACTGAACAAAGCAAGGCTGATAACTGGATGTGTCTCTGACTGCGTTTCCTTCCAAAGAAAATCAATTCATCATCAATGAGAGGCCAAAAACAAACCAGGACATCAAATCTCTCCTGGAGAACGAGCGTGATCACATGAAAATACAGAGGTGATAAATAAATAATGATTTCATCCAGAGAACAGGTTGTTTTTCAGGATGTTTTATGTAAAAGGATCCTGACGTGTGAAGGAGACGTGACCACTGAAGACACCGATTGGAAATGGCTGATATGACGTCTGAATGTAATAAAGATCTCCTGCTCTCAGGGAGCAGCAGGTGATGACACAGGAATATTAACGCCACTGTGTCGGCTGAGTGACACAGAAGATTGATATTCTATTATGGGACATATGCAACTTCAATGGGATCATTATGAATTTAGAAATAAACAAACAGTTAATAGACTAAATATCCATATGTTGGAATATTCCATGAAAAACAAGTCTTCGGCTTTTTGAGAAGATACAGTACAAACAGTACATACCGTACATACAGTACAAACAGTACATACAGTACATACAGTACAAACAGTACAAACAGTACATACAGTACATACATATGCAGGCGGGTAACACAAAACACATTCCTGCCCACAGTTTTTAACTATTCTGCAGAATCAAAGTTGCAGGAAACAGTTGCTGCCACCGAGCAGCTGGAGAGAGGGAAGGTGAAGCTGCAGCAGCTGCTGAAGATGGAGAAAGAGCAAGGGAAGCACTTTACCTTTTTTCTATAGAATACAAAATGCTCTTTGTTTAAACATTTTAAAGAAAGAGACTCCACAGGGTCCTTGAAGTAAATCACCACTTTCCTGCACATCCCATAATGCCATCAATCAGTCCTGCTGATTCCTTTGAAATACTGTCCTCAGTGGCCGATACACAGAACTCTATTTATCATCACGTCACCAGACTCTACCTGGAGAATTCATGAGATTAATAACATAAGATAAAAGTAAGACTCTGTTTTAATCCTCCTATTTGAATCTGAGCACAACTCCTATGAACCATCTGCAGCAATGAGCCCAACACACTCAAACATCTGTAATCATATCTGTTGATATTAATTCAACACTTTGACTGTACAATCACTAATGATTATAATGACCTTGTTTTCTATCTGGAGGCAGTAACCTGAGGAATCAAACACATGTAGTTTGATTTATTCTATTAATGAACATTATTCTTCCCTCTGAGTTTTCACTATGAGAGCTGTCCATGGTGCTGAAACACCAACACAGACGCTACATGATAGAGAAACTCGGATTCCACTCTTCACGATCTCAGCTGACTCACAGGGTGAAGCAGCCATTAGCCCTGATGTGTATTCTGTCAACAACATCTCTCTAAACGAGCTTGACTTTCAGTGTGACCTGGAGCCGCTGAGAGCGTTGGGACGGAGCAGCAGCTCAGAGGAGATGTGAGCAGGTGACTGGTGTCACACTCCATCATCCGTCCCATTAGTCAGGCCTGAAGCAGGGCAACTGGAGCTGGCCATGCTAAACCTGGCTGAAGGGCACTACTGCAGAAACCCTGCATCAGACATCACAGCAGCAGAGAGGCTGGAAATGTCTGCAGGGCCCGAACTATCAACAGAGACCATCACTGTGTAGATTCACAAGAAACAACTGCAACAATGAAAATATAACAAGTTTCCAGCTTGTTCCCAAGAGGTTCGAAAATAAAACAACTGTTAAAGGATGAAGGACGATAAACGACACATTAACAATCTCAAACTCCAATGACACGTTTTATATCATCGGCATAAAAAAACAACTTTAACATGAACGTCCACATGAAAGACGAATGTCTGACTGGTGTTTACTTGGACCTGCTGCTCAGTACGACACTGTTTCACCTCCAGTCTCCAGTTTAACAAAACCTGTGTTTATTATCTACACCACAACTTTGAATTAACTGAGTTCCAGTATAAATCTCACATAGTGACTCACTCTGCGTAGAGCTACGTTTCTGTGTGGCAACAAAGGGATGAAGTGAGTAGGCAGCGTGTCCTTCAGCAGGAAGATAAAGAGCCTTTAAGAAACCTCCTCAGTCTCCAGATGCTGCCGGGCTGCAGGGTTTCAAGGGTTAGAGAATTAAATATCATTATTATTTCATTCAGATGCCTTTGCTTTACCAGGATGACAACATGAAATAGATTTTTAGAAATTGTCATTGAGTTGTTTAGTAAATATTAAGAAGTCAGCTTTGCTTCTGTCAAACTGTGATTAAATAAGAACAAAAGATACTTTAGTATTTATGTTTCAGCCCTTTTTCTAAGGTTTCTGTATATTGCAGGTGAGGTTATTTACAGTGTTGAATCAATTATGACATGAAATTGTTTTGCTTCTTCATTCACTGAAACTTTCCTCAGACACAACTGTTTGAAATTCACTTTGAAAGAGGTGGAGACAGACGAGTGAGAGTGTGTTGATCATAAATACACTTCTAAGCAATCAGAGGCTTTTATTCCCCATGATTCTTACGGGCTCTGCACACACACACACACACACACACGCACATACACACACAGACACACACTCTTAAGAGAGAGTGCAGAAGCTATTAGCAATCAGAGCCATCAGCCTCCCTCAGGACACTCTGGGCCTTTCAATACAGGAACGATTGTGTTTTGTAAAAGCCGCTCGGCTCAAACTGAAAACACTGCAGAGGAAACTCCAGAAAAACAACTTCTGCTGAACGACGAGCACCTCATCCTCCTCAGATCCGAGTGAGCTGCGTCCGAGGTGAAGATCAGAGGTCGGAGCTTTTTAAAAGCTTGCTCAACTTCTGTAAATGGCCACGATTCAATTTAAGCCTTTGCTTGCCAAGCGTACGCACTTTATTCTGCCTGCTTCCCTTCTCCATTCAGTGAACTTACATAAACAACACACGATGCATCCGCTCAGTTTGCTTCCTCTCTTCCTCACTCTCTCTAATTCCACTGCAGTTTCTGTCTCTGTAGGAAGGCTCCAGCTGACACCTTCTACTTGATGTAAAGCAACAAACTGAGGTTCTCCTCCAGGTTTACCTGCTCCTGCAGCTCCCTGCCTGTGTCCTGCACCTCCTGGACCTGGTGGTTCAGTTGAATCCTCAGGAACGAAGGAGCTGAGCTTCAGAACACATCCCGTCCTCTTCCTCCGTCTGTTCCGTGCCCGGATAATGAGAGTGTGCTGCTGGATGAGCAGCCAGGAACCCACTGAGAAATTTGAAATGGATAATCTGCCCTGGGAATCCAGCCAGCCCTTCCAGTAAAATCCCCTCCACCCCTCCACCACCACCACCACCACCACCACCACCACTGATACCAAGCCCTGCCTTTCCTGGCCTGTGATGTCATCCTCTCCCCGCCCTCCACACAGCGGTCATCACAGGATTCAAGTCAGGACAAGTCTCCTCCTCCACCTCTGTCTCTTCCCCCCCCCTGTCTCTCTTTCCATTGCATGTCTTATTTTATGTGTAATGACTTTCCTGTTTCCTCTTCTCATTCTCAGCCTTTACATCCACCTCTTGTTATTGATAACACCAGGATGCTCATTCAACAGAGTCACAAACTGTATCTCCCATTATTTCTTTAAAAAACTGCTTCTTCTTGGCTTTAACCTTTTAAACTCTTCACCAGTCGATCAGCTGCTCAAACCAACAGAGTGAACATCAGGAAGATGGAGACCACAAAGTATCCAGGGACACTCCAGTGTGTGAGATGTTTGCAAAGTGAACTACGAAACATCTGAAACCTTTCAGCTTGATCTGAGGAGCAACACATGTTTTACTTGGATTATTTCGGTCAGTAAAAATATCAAAGCCTCAATGGAGACATTTTAAACAGGCCACTGAGTTTCCCTGGAAGTCGACCCCAATGCAGCTGCATCAGTTAATCCAGGAGTCGACTCTGTACATGATATCCAGTCGAGCTCAGAGACGCTCACTTAGAGCGGCTGATATGAAACTGAACAGCTGTGGACGGCTCGCTACCAGAAACACTGTCGGCTCTATCCTGCATTTCCTGAATCTTTGCACCACAGATGGAAAAGTGCTACACAGTTAAATTTCAGTTACCAATGGAAAAACTGGAATGGAGGATCTTCGATGAAAGCAAATGTTGCCTGGTTAAATCAACGGGATTTGAACATTTCACAGAAAACGTGTAGAGATCCTGTTTCCTGTGATTCTCTGTAGCAGCGGAGAGAGAAGAGAGAGGAAGAGCGTTGTGTTTTCATCTGGTCCGAGCCGACGGCTGCAGAGACGGAAACGGGAGGTTTGTGGAATTCGATGAATATGTTTTGAAAAGGGCGTTAGAGGAGCATTGAGGATCAGAGCAGCAGAGACACAGTCAAGTGCTTCTGGATGAGATGAAGTGGAGGACATGAGAGGTTCATAAAGAAGCTCCTCAGTATCCTCACTTCACTCTCTGGGCTGGACCTTATCTTTTTATCCACGGATGGAAACAAGATGCAAAGCCACCGAGTGCTGCACCTTTTGGTTGCCATAGAAACCAACTGAAGGACAAGCCAGTAGCTGCTTATGCTGAATAATAATAATCATGATGGAGAAAACCAGCTATTTGCAGTGATCTCCACCACGTGACAAACAATCTGCCTCCGTCCATCTTCTCCCACAATCCTCTTCCTGCTCCCTTTTCTCACCTCTCACTTTCACACGTACTGCTGCTTTAACGCAGTCCAAGTTAGAACAAGCCCCCCCCCCTTGCCTTATATATAATATATCAGAACGCTAATTCAACACATACAGACAGAAAGTGGGAAACTGAAGCTTCCATCAGGTGAACATCATGAACTCCAACTTCACCTCACATTCAGCCGCTTCCTCCTCAGCGAATCACTTGATCTGTAACTTGTGATTATTGACTGAGACGTATTCAAACATCTCTGATCCTGATGAAAAACCACACTTCTGCTTTTAAGGTTTTTCTTTCCCATAAAATGAAGATACTTGGATTTTAAATCGTATCATCACAGACTGCTGCACCTTCAGTTGCCATGGAAACCACCTGAGTGACAGGCCAGTCGATGCTTATGCTGCATCATAAAAATGAGATTATTCCACCATGATGTGAGAAACGATGAGGAAGCCTCTGCTCCTCTATTCCAACACACCCCACCCCCAGCACACACACCTTCCCTTTCACCTGTGCACGTACTGCTCCTTTAAACTGCTCCGTTGACCCGATCACATCATAGAGGAACTTTAAATAAAGGAAAATACCAACACATGTAAATCAGGATCGTTTCCCCTGTGTAGCTGTCATTCAAAACCAAACACACACCTAGGAGCTGCAGGTAAGGTGAACAGTGACATTATGTCCATCAGCGACTACAAGCGTTTACATGAGACCAGCGGGATATAGTGGGATGCCCGCGGCGGACTGTGGCCTCACCTGAGCTGAAGTGGGAGCTGAGGGCAGCTCCGGGGCTGAGAGCAGCTGAAGACATCAGCAGGAGCAGCAGCATCTTCTCACCGACAGAAACCCGCAGAGGAGCTCGACGCTCTACGCGACTCTAGATCCGGAGCTCGGCTTCATTTCTCCTCCGGGACTCAACGTGCACCTTCATCCCTCTGTATCCCGCGGAGGTTCGGCTCACACGCACACGCATCCTCCGGTGTCCGGTCACTGCGGGGCCTTATTTTTATTCTGCTCCTCTGGATGTGGAGATTGTGGCTGCAGGAGAAGAAGATGAGGAGGAGGAAGAGGAGGAGGAGGAGGAGGAAGCTGGAGCTGATCCAGAACCTCACGGCGCACGGCACACGGCTTTACGCACACACCTGGAGACGCAGTCAGATCATCCCGGGAGCTGAGACCTGCCGGCATCGGACGTGTGACACCTCCGGCACGTGAGGGGACACAAATCAAGCGCTCCGTTCTGCGTGGGGAGCTGTCCGAGGTGCTGACAGCAACAGCGCCATCTTGCTCGCTAACGAGTCCAAACAGAAATGTGTGGAGCTCAGTCTGCAGGAGGAGGAGGAGGAGGAGGAAGAGGAGGAGGAGGGAGGAGGAGGAGGAGGAGAGGAGGAGAGGAGGAGGAGGAGGAGGAGGAGAGGAGGAGGAGGAGGAGGAGGAGGAGGAGGAGGAGGTGGAGGAGGAGGAGGAGGAGGATAGGCTGAGCTCAGCTGACTGATATATACAGGTTGGAGCTCGAGAAGCAAGAATCTATTTCTGCAGCCAAATAGAAAAGACAAATCTATTTCTAATATACAGGTTGAAAGTGTCTGAGGGAAGATCTCAGTGTGTGTGAACCTGCAGCTTCATCTTCCTCAAATGTGACGTGTGAAGCCTTCTCCCACACACACTGTGATGTAACACCGGGGGAAACACACAGTGACTTAGCGACTATCCTCTCTAATCCTACTGTTCATACATGTACGGTGAGGCCCCCTCCCCCACCCAGCAGCATTCATCCTCTCCCTCCTCCTCCCTTCATTCCTCCCTCCTCCTCTCCTCCCATCACACTGGATTCCTGGCGGCTGAGGGAGTCAACTTTTCCTTGTGGATCTACTATGATTGTAATTATTCACCCGCGCAGAGAGGAAAAAGTCCCAGACTGAGCTGCCAGGAAAGAACAAAAGATCTGTCCGAGCACAAGTCCTCCCTGCTCCCCCGTGCACCCTGCTCTGTGAGCAACGAGGAGTTATGTAATGAGTCGTTTATTATAAACCATCATGAAGTCGCAGGGATTTGGTAAATCTCCAGTGAGACAGTGGATCTTAAAGTGGCTGCACATGTAGAGTCGTGGTTCAAAGACACAATGTGACCGAAGTTCATAAGCAAATGTTCGGATGAATCTTCACAAAGAAACAAACTAAAATGCTCTTTTATATTCATGTGCTCACTTCCCTGTTTGTCAGATCAACAGTTGACAGTGAATTCCTTCATGAATCTAACAGTCTCTTTATGAAACCACATTTAAATTCAGATCTGGATTCTTGTTCTGATCTGCACCAAATTACACACACTCAATTTTTTAAACATTTCCTTTTCAGACAACTTCCAGGTTTGTTCTTCGGTGGTGAAGTGACATGATGACCCTCCTCCACCCCCCCACCCCCTTGAGAGAGGGGACATTTCTAACCGCTAGAGATGGAGGAACAAAGAAAAACACAGAAAGGAGGAAGCACACGTTACAAACAAGTGTCTATTTTTGCACATCTGATGTCTCTGAGAGGAATATTCCTCCTAAATATTTCCCCTCCTCCTCCTCCTCCTCCTCCTCCTCCTCCTCCTCCTCCTCCTCCTCCTCCTCCTCCTCCTCCTCCTCCTCCTCCTCCTCCTCCTCCTCCTCCTCCTTCTCCTCTCCTCCTCCTCCCGTTTCTCCGTCTCATCACAACATATCCTGCTCTGTGATACACTGTGTTGCATATCTGCCGTTTCCCTGGAAACAGAAGGGAGGAGGTAAGAAGGTTTCTGGAGCGAGATGCCTGTCGAGGGAATCATTGTCAAGTCACTTCTCACACCAGACATGATGAGCTTTAGGTTAAATACCGTTTGTTAAAGTGTTTTTATATTTATAACCTGCTGATTAAACCTGCAAAGTTCAGGTCAGGCTGAAGGTTTTCTCCATTTTGTGGATCAGGAAGCAGAAATCTGTCACTCAGCCATCAGCCCTGACTCCATCTCCGTTCTTATCCCATAAATCAGAGCGGTCCTCAGGGGCCCAGAGCTTCAGGCCCGAATCCACCAGTTCCTCCTCTGGAGTCCGGGTCACTCTGCCCCCGAGCAGCTGCACCCGCTGGCGTACACGTGTCTGCTTCTCTTGGAGGCTTTAGAAGAAACCCTCGGCCTTCTTCAGGACTCAAACAGAATCATTCATACAGACTCTGAGACGTCTCCAGTGTTTCTCCAGGAAAAAAGCAAAGATATGAAAAGTAAGAAAAATCCGGTGTTTTGTTTATGAGACTGAAGATTGACATGGAGTTTATAACTTGATCTAATAGATTTAATTAAAGTTGCACATCATCAGGTCCCACACACTCACACACACACACACACACACACACACACACTGCAGCACACGCACATCACACTGTGCATGTTCACACACCATTAGAAAGAGGCTGTGTTGTTACACCACGCTGATGTGCGTCTGTTCGATGTGACGCCTCAGCTGAGTGGGACTTTATGGAGTCAGTTTCAATTAGGCTCGGTGGATGAGACTTCAGCAGCCAATCAGGGAACCTGATGACATCCATCAGCCTGTCGTCACTACAAAGATCTTCTAGAAGCAGAGGGACCGACAGGAAACAGATTAATCCAAGAAAAGTGTGTGACAGAGACTTTTCACACATGTGGATGTCAAATCAAACCCCTGGAGCAGTGTGGGCGGAGACAGGAAGCTGACTGGAACCTGATCTCACACTGTGAATCAAACCCTGCACACCGCCTCACAGGCTTCAACTGGCCTCTACACATTTGTTCCTCTATAAATAAAAATCTCAGAGGAAAACATTTGCACACAAACATTAAATATCAGGCTGAGCTTCCAGGGTTGAGCCGCGCTGAGGTTCAGTGTCTGCTCGGCTGTGATCACTGATCCAAACACAATCGCCCAGAAGTGCTCATACGTTATTTAACACACATGTTCACACACACACAACTCAGTTATATAAGTGTTTAACACATAAGCCTCATTTCTATCAGCCGCCCCTCGGCCCTGTTGACTTACATGTGAGTGTGAAGTGAACACATGTGATCAGCTGCCTGTGATGCAGGCGTCTCTTCAAAGTGCTGATGATGACATGTGTGGAACAGAGAGAGAGCTGGAGGTCTCAGCCTCCTCTTCCTCAGCCCCTCCTCTTCCTCAGCCTCCTCTTCCTCAGCCTCCTCTTCCTCAGTCTCCTCTTCCTCAGACTTCTCTTCCTCAGACTCCTCTTCCTCAGACTCCTCTTCCTCAGCCTCCTCTTCCTCAGCCTCCTCTTCCTCAGACTCCTCTTCCTCAGCCTCCTCTTCCTCAGCCTCCTCTTCCTCAGCCTCCTCTTCCTCAGACTCCTCTTCCTCAGACTCCTCTTCATCAGACTCCTCTTCCTCAGACTCCTCTTCCTCAGCCTCCTCTTCCTCAGACTCCTCTTCCTCAGACTCCAGGGACAGACTGATTACCAATCAACTGAGAGGCTGATTTTACTGTCCATAGAGTCATGCTGCTGGATTAAATCTATAATTACCATTAAATATAAACAGTGTAGAAGCATATATACACATAAGTACAGAGATGACAATGGATTAGAGAATTCTGAGTGAAATGTTGTGTGTCAGATTCCAGGAGAATCTCCTGAGGATTCACTGTCTCTCTGGTTCAGCCTGGTTCGCTCCAGCAGACCTTGGATCTGGTGAGTAGCTCTCGAGATGTGTTGGGAGTAAAGAGCAGGATCTGCTCGTCTGTACAGTCACAGTCTGTATCTGCTGCAGAGCTCAGTGGTTTGTTTGATGTGAGGCGTCTGTCTCACCTCTGGACTGATAACAAAGCTCCTCTGGATAAGAGACGTCTTGAAGTGCAAATGATGGAGTGAGATGTGTGAGTTTGAAGTGAAAGAGGAGAAGAAGAATGATGAAAGAAGCGAGCAACGCGCTGCTTCATGCATCTTCACAGACTGTTTACAGCCTCTGCTCCGTGGTTACACAACTTATCCCCTGATCCACTGCACACGTCGACCCACAACAACACACACAGCCAGACGCTGTGTGCTGACTCCTGACACGACGAGTCCTCTGAGGCTGACAGACATTATGAAGATGGAGTCCCAGAATATCCATGACCCACCTCAACATGAGGAGCTCTGCACTGACTGGTCCCTGAAACATCCCAGTTCACTTCAGAGCTTCTGATCCCATGTGAACACTTTCATTTACATTCGTGCCTTCGCCTGTAAGCTGTGATGTTTGAGTCTGTTTGAATCTGTTTGACAGCGTCTATCCTTCCACCCTCGAGTAATAAGAATTATGAGAAATGATGGATAAAGGAAAGAAAGAGACAGAAGAGGAAAAGACTGAAGCTCAGAAAGAATATAGAATTAAAACTAGGACACCAGAAAGGAAGCACAGCAAAAGTGAAAGAAGGAAGGAAGGAAAGGAAAATTAAAGAAATACTTCAATGTCTCTCGTACCATTTCTTTTATGGTTTATCTCCTGATTGAAATCTTATTCTAGAACATTCAGCTTGTAGATAAACCTCATGAAGCTACAACAAGTCACCACCAGCTTATTGAGATATTATTTCTTATAGGTGCATTCTCTCGTCTCAGCTCAGGCCTCAACATGGAGGACGACTTTCAGCCACATGGTGAAGAAGGAGAGAAGGAGAGAAGGAGGCTGTGGCCATGGACGCGTCTCTCACAGAGCAGGATATCAGCCGCATGCCACAGGAGAACGTAGGGTGACACTGTGTGTGTGTGTGTGTGTGTGTGTCTCTGTGTGTGATGCTGTCACACATTATAAAGTGAACTCATGTGTGAGTCATGGTGACTGTTTCATGGCCTGACGACATCTTTCATGGTTCTGCAGGAAACTTCCACTGCAGCCGGTTCCTGGTGACCTGACCCGGTTCCAGACGTCGGAGCCGAGGAGGCGTCAGAACGTCCGTCGCCAAGCTGGACCAGGACGGAGCGGCTGCATCGAGTGGAATGAGATCCAGTAGGAACCTGCACTGATTCTAAGACTTCTGATATCTGGTATTTCTATTATTATTATTATGCTTCTGGGTTAAAGATTCTTACTGTTCATCACATCAGTATCTTGTGTTAGTGGAACAGATTTTCACAATAACAAGAATATTGTGCCCAAACTTTGTGTTGCTGGGATCGAGGCTGCAGACGCAGACGAGGCTGCACCGACCTCGTCTCACCACTAGGTGTCAGCAGCTCGTTACTCTTCATGTGAGGAAGAAACTGACAATTCAGATTCTATAGATCTGCATCTCAGCCCTCGTGTTTCTGACTAGATAAAAACATGTCGTCTGACTTATCTGCTGATGCAAATGTAAAGTAATGAAGTATAAATACAGTGATGTCATAATGAGAGCACTGGAACATGATGAATCTACGTTAATGATCAACCTGTTGCCACAGCCACAAATAATACAAGAATAAATCTATATATATTTAATATGGGTCATTACAGGTTCCACACCTTCAGCATCATCCTGGAAAAACTGCTCTGCCCTGATGGGAAACTTTCTGCTCAAACTTTACCACAACATGCAAACTGATGATCTGACCCTTTCCCATCATGCATCTGTTCATCTTCCAGTCAGGAGCAGGCCTCGTCCCTCAGGCCGGTGGCTCCACGTTACCAGCCGACTGCAGAGGGTAATTATAACGTGCTGCTGCCAGACATGTTGCAAACCCTGACCCATGACCTGGGGAATACAGACACCCCCCCCCACCCCACCCCCCAGGCCACATCCAGCCACATCTGGATCTGTGCGCCTTCCTCAACGCCTCGAAGGCTTCTCAGACGAGCAGAGGACCCAGAGGTCCTGTGGTTCATGTGTGTTCCTGTGTGTTCTTACATAGAGAGAGAGAGAGAGAGAGAGAGGGAGGGGGAGGGAGAGAGAGAGAGAGAAAGAGAGAGAGAGAGAGAGAGAGAGAGAGGCCCTGCATACCACACCTCCCTGAAATAGCTCTTCCTCCTCAAGGGCTGAGGTCTTCATCAGTTTGTTAAAGACGAAGGAAACGTGTGACCTTCACGTGTCCAAAACTAAACATCTGAGTGTGCTTATCTAAAAGATTAGTTTTAAAGTTTCCACACACAGCTGCAGTCGGACTTCTTGTGTTGTTACGTTTGTCAGAAAGCAGGATTACACAGAAACCACTGGACGGATTCCCACTAACGTGTTGAATGATGTGGGTCAGGAGAGAATTCTCCTTAGAAAAGTCTCCTCAGAGTTTCAAAGTACATGTCAGTTAATCAGGACATGTAAAATCAATGTTTTTAAAATCAAGAAATAAAAAAAACACAAACCCAGAGATAAATCACAGTTCACTTTTATACAGATTTAAAAAAAAAGGTCATAATAAAAAACTGAAATTGCACAACAAAGCTTTCCCCTTCATCCCGCGACACGTCGTAAAAACACGTTTTTCAGATGTTTAACTTATAAAGTACATTTTAAATAATCCCCTGATTTACAGTGAGTCTTTGGTTTCTTCCCTCACATCTACAGTTTATCGTCAAAGCCTTGAACACCATGAAATCATCTTTTTAATGATAGAGTTCAGTTTGAGATGGATCAGTAAATCCCGATGAACTTGGTCCTTCATTGTCTCGGCTCAGAGCGGCGTCCAGGTGAGGCAGCGTGAAGGAGCACGTTCCTCCAGACGAGTCCTTGGCAACGGCCTCGAGCTCCACACACAGAGAAAAAGGCCTCGGCCGTCGTCGTGGAAACGTCCTGAATCACCACCTCAGTTACTGATTCACATTAAGAAGGCACAGAAGCCCGGGTTGAGGCACCTCGTCCAACAACGAGCTCAAAAGAGGAAGAATCGGAGAAAAATAAGTTAAATCCCGAAAACCCAAAGGTCCCAGAAAGCTTCACGATCACAGAGGTTTGATTTGTGTTCCCTTCCACCGTCGTACAGTAAACACAGAGAGAGAGAGATGATATCCTGAGCAAGAGGCCGACTCGTCACTCGTCACCACGGCAACAAGACGCTAAAGGACCGAGCGTCAGTTAACACCTCAACAGGGGTCTGGTGATTTGTGAAGGAAGAAAACTTTTTGATTTGTAAAAACAGATTCAAGCCCAAACTTTGCTTGTTTTAGACTCTGGGCCCTGGTTAGAGTCTGAATACAAATAAATAGGTCATATATGATTATTAAATATGACACAATCCACGGTGATGCAGCTGAGAGCACGTCCACACTTGTTTCCTGTTTTAATTACAACTTACAAGTGAGAGGACGTTTATGGGAACTGGTTTCTAACTGGTTTTCTAACAACTGACATCAAATCCTAATAATAGTTCCTGTGGTTCCGGGAGGTTCCACCACCCTGAGGTTTGTTAAGTGCTTCTGATACGTTTGGATTTAATAAGTTACCTGATGATATGATATGATGATATACTTTACTGATCCTGAGGAAAATTTAGGAACTAGAGACACGTCGTTCATCTTTCTTTGAAGTCTCTGATCTGGCAATTGAGGAGATATTTAATTCCTCATAAAAATCTCCTCTATTCAATAAGAAAAATTAAAAATGTGAAGATGGCGCTCCATGAGAAATCAGTGGATCTATCCTCTGGGGATCTTGAATATTTGTTTGTTTATCCAGTTTGACTCATTCTACAAATCACCAAACCCCCTCTCTCTGGTAAAAGGTCATTAAAACGTTTCAGACACGTCTTTGATAAATTAAACTAAATCTGATTTATGAACACTCACAGCAGCTGACCTTTAAAAAAATAATATCTCCTTCATTAAAAAGAAAAACTTCTGCTACTTGCTAACTTTGCTCAGTTCAGAGAATCCTGAACCGACTTCCTGCCTCCTCGTGCTCGTGGCCGGACCAGAGACCCGATGACATCATTTCCTGTTGACCTGAATTCACTTGTGCATGTAGAGTGTGATGAGGCCGGCCTGCTGCAGCTGCTGCCACAGAGTCATCTCCATGCGCATGTCGTGGTTGGCGTAGAAGCCCACCGGGTGGTACTTCCTGTCGTAGTAGTGGTCAGAGTAGTTCTTATAGTCCGGGGTCATGAAGCCGTAGGCGCTCACCTGCATCAACAGAGGAAACGACAGTGAGGCAGGAATCTGACGCAGATCAGTTTATATCATGTTTCAACCCGAGCTCTTCCATCTGATCCCCTGCCTCCCCCCCAGCTGACGGCAGGAAAAGCCGGTTTTCACAGATTTTATGTTCTGACAAATTCTGACAAAGGCCGCAACCGCAGAGACTCAAAACATTCTCACGCTCTCAGGCGGGTGCAGCCTCGTCCAGTGGGAGGTAACAGACTGACGGAGATGAGCAGACTGACAGGAGAGAGGGAAGCTACCTGGTCACAGGAGAGAGGGAAGCTACCTGGTCACAGGAGAGAGGGAAGCTACCTGGTCACAGGAGTGCAGCGCAGCCAGCAGCATCACAGCCCCGGTGGATGGGCGGTAGATGTTCTTGTATTGGGTCTTCAAAGTACCGGATCGAAGGAATCTGAAACAAACAGAAATCTGTCACGTCAGGACAAAGTGAAGAAAGATGAAGTGAAACCATCTGTGTTGAAACTTTCCTCCCACACGGTCCCTGTTGCTCTTTATTCTCATTTCCCACCTTTTGAAACGCAAGCCGAGCTTCTAACTGCCTGCAGCCGATTGGCTCACCTGTTCCTGAGGTAACGGACGAAGTCGGGATGATACATCTTCAGCTTCTCCGAGGTCACGTCCTTTCCGAAGTACCAGGTGGGACTGTGGAGGAAACACAACGTCACTCAGAGACCACAGAGTCCTCCGACACTAAGACAACAGGACATGCGAATAAGGACAAAGTCCTCTGGGACGTTTTCCTCGACAGCAGCGGGGTGAGACACTGGACAAAGTGTGGAAGTGGAACCAGCTTCTTAGTCTGTTAAATAATCAGATCCAACACTTGAGTAGAGGAGGAAACACAGAAGTGTGATAACATTATGTTGCACTTCTTCACATCATTCACACTGGAGCTGGAAAACACACAAACATGAGATGAACATGCAACTCCACACAGAAAGACCCGGGCCGAGCTGGGATTCAAACCAAGAACCTTCCTGTTGTGAGTGATACGTCAGAAAACACACAACTCTCCTGCAGCTCCTCTTTTCAGCCTCTGTCTCAAACACCTGGTTCTAGCTCCCTAACTTCTCTACTCACAGAAACCTTCTGGACAAGAGAAAGAATTAAAGGTCCCAGGTGATGGACGCTCACTTTTTGGATCGCTCCGGCCCTCTCGGCACCGCGGTGTGCGTGGCTGCAGCCTTCATCAGCAGGTAGTCCCGGTAGTGGTCAGGCAGGAAGACGTATCGTGTTTCCTGTTGGAGAGCAGCAGACACGTCTCTTAGGTCATGATGTCACCACTGGGACAGACGTCCTGTGATGTGGTCCTGACCTGAGACAGCGGCGGTCCCTTGAAGCCGAGTCCTGCGTAGCTGGACATGGAGTTCATCAACGTGTTGGTGGAGAAGGTGTAGTGGGTGGTCCGAGACCCCACGTCCTGCTCGAAGCCCTTCAGGATCGCCCCGTTGGTCCTGAACAACACAAACACACAAACACAGGGTTTCAGTGAAGTCCCCTTCAGTCAGAACAGCAAACACACATCAGTCCGACATCTCGACACAACATCTATCAGACGCAGTTGATGCGTGTTATTGATGGTGAGTGAATTAAGTGA
>CM076735.1:17566899-17674369 GCA_038501795.1 Pseudopleuronectes americanus | reverse complement strand
AGAAAGAATTAAAGGTCCCAGGTGATGGACGCTCACTTTTTGGATCGCTCCGGCCCTCTCGGCACCGCGGTGTGCGTGGCTGCAGCCTTCATCAGCAGGTAGTCCCGGTAGTGGTCAGGCAGGAAGACGTATCGTGTTTCCTGTTGGAGAGCAGCAGACACGTCTCTTAGGTCATGATGTCACCACTGGGACAGACGTCCTGTGATGTGGTCCTGACCTGAGACAGCGGCGGTCCCTTGAAGCCGAGTCCTGCGTAGCTGGACATGGAGTTCATCAACGTGTTGGTGGAGAAGGTGTAGTGGGTGGTCCGAGACCCCACGTCCTGCTCGAAGCCCTTCAGGATCGCCCCGTTGGTCCTGAACAACACAAACACACAAACACAGGGTTTCAGTGAAGTCCCCTTCAGTCAGAACAGCAAACACACATCAGTCCGACTGAATCAGATCGTCATGGATCCACTTTTATTGCTTTTCTACCAACTCCAGTCCATGAAGTTCAATTGATGATTATTTTGTTGATTTTATTTAGTTTTTCAACCCAAATACAGAAGTTTTGAAAGTGGGAGTTGTACCTGAAGACGTAGTGATGGCTGTCGATCTCCGGCCCTCTCCCTGAGTCCTTCAGGATCCCCCCGTTCCCCACCACAGCGCAGCGGGAGCACTGGGACCCGTTGCTGCGGCTGCTCCAGTCGTCCAGCAGCTGCCAGTTGGCGGAGGAGTTGAGGACGGAGAGAGTTTCCAGCAGCGCTGCTCACACAGACAAACAGAATTCATCTTCAGCTCTCTGAATAATCAGGGACAGATTGAAAGACTCGGCTGAACAAGAGATTCTTTTATCTATTTAGTTATTTATTGTGTCTGTGTAATTTCGTCCGCCCTCAGATTCAGTTATTTGAAACTGGTCTGAAAGAAAGAAAAGTCCTGCGGCTGCGCGTGGGCTCGCTCACACACAGACACACACAGACACACACAGGAAGTTGCAAGCTGCAAGCTGCAACTATCGCAACACACGTTTCCTCTGACCTTTATCCACAACACTCTCCATATTCTGTCTGGATGTGTATGAATATAAAAACACAACATGTAGGAACTCTGGAGAACATTGACTGTCTATACAATCATTTTGATATGATTGTATTATATCCTTAATTAAAACACTGTAACATTAACACAAAGTCTTAAATACTGGTCGATACCTTTTGTATTTTCTTGTGAGATTCTACATTTATTTCTCTTAGAATTGAGACCAACAGGAACCAGGTAGGGAACACAGAGTCTTAACCAACAGGAAGGAAAGATCCAGTGGAAAATAAAGAGATGAAAGAACACTCACTGTCGTAGTCGAGCGCCCCCCCAGCCATAGGTTCCATAGTACTGACGCAGACGCTGGTACTGCTCTCGGCTCACGTGATTGGCCCACTGCAGGACTGGGACACGCCTCAGGAAGCGTCCACCGAATTGTGTCTGAGCGATTCGGCTTCTGACCCCGTCAGTGCAGTTCTGAGGAGGAGACACAACACAACATGTTGTTATCAAAGCACAAACACACGTCTTATCTCCAACCTGCACCTCTTCAGATAGTGCACGTCCCAGACGATCAGTGCACACGCTGTAGCTCCACTGAGGAGGCCGAGCAGCCTCAGTGTCAAACCTCCAGACTCACTGGGAGAATATCATCCAGTAATTACACAACTGGGACAGAACCAGCTGACCACAGGATGGAAACAGCAGATTCCAGCCAGAGAGAGAAGGAATCGGAGCATTTATAGATTTGTGTGGAAACACTTTGCTGATGAATGAAAGATGAAACCACACGCAGGGGAACAGAGAGTGAAACTGGATGTTTCTCTTTGACTGGGTTCATCTGCGCCTGGAGAATCCATTATGAGTTCTCTCCTCAATAAACAGCTCAAAACCTCAAACTACACGAGACAACATTATACCAGATAAATGTAAACCTGTGAGAACTCCGGCCCTGTACAGAACTGAGTATAGAGGATATTATAAACCAGAACCTCAGCAGGAGCATGAAGAAGACTCCACATGAAACCTGTGCCCCCCCCCCACATGCACTCATCGTTTCATTAACTTCTCTCTCTTCTCACAAACTGTTCTCATTCATCTCCTGTGTTTTCTCATGCTGTCATTTCCCCCCCGATGATGCAACATGTGTGGATGACAGCAGGGTGGGGGTGACGGAGGAACAGCGTCAGCCTGGAGGAGCCATGACGCCCAGTGGATGGAGGCCGCCGCCCTGTGACAGCATCTATGATGACACACACAGGATGTAACCCTCGTGTTTATATACAAGAAATGACTTCCTACCATGATTCACAGATTTCATCACCTCCACCAAGGTTCATCTGTTTGTAAGCAAGATGACAGAAGAACTACTGAACAGATTTCCATGAGGCGGTGGAACTCCATCAACGTGTTGGGTGGAGGTCTGGACGTTAGGAGAACTCACCGTCTGTGCAGGGACGTCTTCAGCCATGTAGCGTGTGTCTCCGATGAAGGCAGGCTCAGTGGGCGGGGGAGGTGTGGGGGCTCTGGTGCGGCCCCGGGTTCCCCCCACAGCTGCAGCCCTGGACGTGGACCTCGCGGCTGCCTGCAGCTCGGCGGCTGTTTGAGTCTCTGAGGCTGGAGGCGCAGTGTGGGTGGAGGCCGGTGAGGGACGGCTCCACTGCTCACTGCTGTTCCTTCTGTCCAGAGGCTCCTCAGATGCTCTCCAGCTGCTGTGGGACAAGGGGACACATGTGGAGTGAGCCCGGGAGGTCGATGCTGGACACAAATCATCTGGGCCTCGATCAACGTGCTACCTTAAGGAATTTATCAAATCAACTTATTTGGTTATATGACGAAAGTGAAATGAGAAGAAACTAATCTCACTCTGAATGATAAACATAACTTAGGTTAACAGAAAGCCTTCAAACAGAGGACACTTTGTTAATCCTCATAAAGAACAGGTTTTATCTGATGTTTAATCTTATTAATGATTATTAGGTTTGTGTCTCTTTGTGGTTTACTTTGTATCTCTTTTTGGTCACTTTGTGGTCACTTTGTGTCTCTTTGTGTCTCTTTGTGTCTCTTCGTGGTTATTTTGTGGCCCCTGTGTATATCTGTTTGTGTCTCTTTGTGGTCAGTTTGTGTCTGTTTGTGTCTCTTTGTGGTCAGTTTGTGTCTCTTTGTGTCTCTTTGTGTCTCTTTGCTCTTTGTGTCTCTGGTTTCTCTGTGTCTTGTATCCCAGCTTGTTGTGTCTTCATGCAGAGGCTCACGTCCACGTGACGTCTGACACAGTTTATTATCGGACAAAAAGGAAGCTGCAGTGTCAGGTGACCACAACACTCAGCTCCGCTCTGATTGGATCTTTATTATTAGACAAAGCAGATGTTGCTGTTTGCTCAGACTTGGTACCGAGACACAAAGTGGAACTAGAACCTGTTAACGTGTGAAGAGATAGTTATGGATTTAATAATCAGAATTAAACTCCATTAACTCAACATCTATATGTTCAGTGTTCTCTGCACCTCATCACATCCTTCTGGATTTTGTTGTATATATTAGAAGTGATATGAGTGAGTATTTGAGTATAATGTTCATGTATCTGTGTTCACACACTTTCGACAAACTGTGTTAATGAGGTCGATGAAAATCTTCATTAGATTTAAACAAAAAACAAAAACATATTTTCTAAAAGCAAAAGTCTCCAACGTCCACTTCACACCTGAGCTTTATTGCATCAGATAAGACTCTCAGATTAAAGAGACCTTTGAGCTCCCTGAACACAAGCTCTCCATTTCCTTACTTGTCCTTTGAGCAACAGCCCCGCCGGTTAATGACAAAGCTTACATTTACGACCAGTGGGAATACGTGACTTTTCATACAACTCAAGATTTGAGTGTTTAACCCTTCAACCTCTTTGAATCTGATCTGGAGCCTGTTCTGGATAAAACTGCCTTTTCTCCTCAGCTGTCGACCAATGAGAGAACTATTGGTTCACTTCTGGACTGCAAAACATTTAATTTCAAATAAGAATTCCTCAGTTTGTCTATAATTAACAAAGGATTAACGAAGGAGGAAGTGCAGCCGGTTTTTAGACTGAAGACGGACAGATGAAGTAAGAGGAAGAAGTGAACTGAAGACACTGAGCTGCTCAGGGAGTCGTCACCAAGTCGTCTCTGGACAAGTTTACAACTCTCCTCATAAAACATTACAGTGCTGTCCTGTTCCTATCATGTTGTAAATGTAAATCCTGTTCCTATCTGTGACTTCTCAGTAAACTGCTGCTTGGTGCTCAATAGGACAGAAGTTCGTGGGAAAGTAAACAATCCTGGTGTCTGTTATCTGATTCAAGGTCATCAAACTCTTTCCAAAACACTAGAGCAAACACAGGTCAGTTTACTGCTCAGGTTTAGTCTGTATATTCAGCTGTTTAATGTTGTTTCTATGATAATAACCCTGGTGATGTCCAGGTTAGTCTCTTCAGGCAACACATCTTCAACAGAAAGTTACAAACTGGGATGATGGGATTTCTTCTAAAGGAAACTCTCTGGGTGATCTAAGCAGGATCAGTGTTTTGGGACCAAATGTCCAGATCTCTGTGGCTCTGCTGCCTCAGTTTGACCTTTTGGCCTCAAGTGGACTAAACTGGTCACCCACCTGTTCGACTTCTGGCTGAAGCCATGGAAGTTTCTCAGAGGCTCTATGGACCAGGACCCCTCCAGGTTCACACACAGGACGTAGACACACAGCAGGGAGCCGGCGGTCAACACGGCAAGAACCAGCTTCCTCTTGAACGCCATATCTTTAACGGAGATCATGACCCCGGCCGGCAGGCTGCGTGCCCTGCCCCCCACTCCACCTGAAGGAGCATGTGGAGACAGAGGACGGAGGCAGAGGACGGAGGCAGAGGACAGACAGGCGAGGACACTGTCCGGCTCAGGACAGTTTGCTCTGGTCGACCGGAAGAGGCAGGCAGGAGTCAGTGACTGTGGGGGATTTATCAGTCCCAGGATCCGGGCTCCTCTCAACACAGCTACAGTGGGAGGGAGAAGGAGAGAAAGAGTGTGAACGAGGGCAGAGACTCAGGGGAAACTTTATCTCTCAGTGTCAACACAGTTTCATTTAATCCCTTTTTAATGAAGTAAAGTGAAAGCAAAGCGCTGGGTCACCGTCTTCACATCCTTTTCTGATTGCTCTCCTTTCTGCTCTCACTGTTCTCTCCCGACACACAAGAGAAAAAACACAAACTACACTCAACTGAATGTAAAGTATTCACACTGAAACTCAGAGTCATCTGTAGCTGGCGCTCGACAACAAACGCAGGAAGTCACACAGGCTATCTTACAGGAAACTGCCTTTTCCACCTCGCTGCTGAGGGCGAGCAGAAGTTCTGAGCCCCTGGAGAACATTAACATACACTCTGAGCACCCCCCCTCTCCACTCCTCACCTCTTTGTAAGGAGTGTAATAAACAGAGCCTGAGGCCGAGAGCTGAAATCTGCTCTCTGAACTTCTTAAACTCAAGTCTGGAGCTGATCAGTTTCCTGGAGCTTTGTGAGAGTTGCTTCTTCTTGGAGAGAAGGAGTGGAAAAAGTGTGTTGTTGTTGCAGAGATCCAGTGATAAACTCAGCTGCCTCCGACCAGACACATGACCCAGACAACACCAACAAGACTCACAGCTAAATGTAAGTGTGTGGAGAGAAGACTCACAAGCATCAGGCGGTGACAGAACATGACTCAATCTCCTCCTCCAGTACTCTCTCGTGCCTCTGTCCCTGATCTCATGTAACGGGAGTAAACCTCTCTGCACAGACCCACACGACAACACAAAATAACTCACACAACTCAGTGTCCTCTCACCTGAAGAGCGTCCTCGTCCCCTCGTGATGGACACACACTGTCCTCCCTGTGAAGTTCACTTCACTCTGCTGCTGCTCATCCAGAGAGAGAGAGAGGAGGGACTGCTCTGCCAGCCTCAGCCATGTGAGGCGGGACCATGTGAAATGAGCAACAGCTGCTGGCAATTGGTCAACCCCCCTCCAGAGCATGGGGGGGGGGAGAGAGAGGGAGAGAGAGACACAGAGAGACACAGAGAAAGATAAGTGAGAGAGAGTGAGAGAGAGGAGAGTGAGAGAGAGAGGAGAGTGAGAGAGAGAGTGAGAGAGACACCCCCCCACACACACAGAGAGAGAGAGAAAACCCCCCCCCACACACACACTCCAGGCGGCAGTAACATTAGACCTGAGCAAGCCGCTCTCAGGATCTCTGCTATGCTCACAATGTGTGGAGACCCTGAACCACGATAATGACAGACAGGAGAGGGAGGAACATGCACTGCCTGCCGGGTGGCGAGCACCGACACGCAGCCTGGACCTCCCTCCCTCCCTCCCTCCCTCCCTCCCTCCATCCCTCCTCTCAGTGTGCGGGGCCTTCTCGAGCCCAGGGAGAAGACTCTGGGTTCCTCTGTGAAGACGAAAGGAGCCTCTCTGACGGGGAGACACGTTTCAGAGCACACCCCCAGTTGCTCGAGGGTCCAGAGGAAGTGAGTTGGCTGCAGGGCGAGGTTGAACCAACCAGGAGGGACGGGGGGGGGGAGAGGGAGTAGGTCAGATGTTCCAGATGTAGAAGCTGAATCCTCCCTGAGGAGTTCACTGGTCTCCATGAAGAGCGGCTGGTTCACAGGGAACTCTTCAGATCAGTCACTGATTTAACTAACCTCCAGTGATCCAGGACACTTCCTCCTCGTCCTCGTCTGTGACCCGAGAGTGAGGACGTGAGGGAGAGAGAGAGAGAGAGAGAGGGATGGGGTGGGGGGGGACAGTAAACAATTGTGTGTTGTGTCCACAGCGAACAGAATGAGTAACACAGTGCGTCTTCAAAACAAGCTCTGTTCTTTATTCTCTTTTCACTTCTAGATCAGTCACCGTCATCTTCACAGTTTTCGAACCGTCACCATAGAAAACAATAAAGGCAAAGAGACGAGGAAAGAGAACGTGGGTGCACATGACCAGAGAACAGTTTGTGTACAAACTGTAAAAATGACAAGAGAGAAAACACAACTATAATAGATGCAGGAACTTTGTTCACGTGTGTATCTGTAAAACAAGGATCATCTCCGGTCAACAGGGGGGTGGCACGCACACGGCTTACTGGCACCTGTAGGACGGCCTGCGTGAGGAATGCCGACTCTCATCGCCCCCCCCCCACATTGGCTCGAACAACTCGTCTTGTCAGAAAAAACAAAAAACATACTACAATCAAACCACCTTTCAAGAAAGGGCGTTCTTATAAAGGCCAAGAAACAAATCCTTTGTCTGCGAAGTCGTGCGAAGAAATGAGGCAATTTTTTATCATGAGATCTGTGACTGTAAATCACATCATTAAGATTTATGACAACTGACAGGGACATTTGATGGAATCAGGTCATCACAGTAACAATGAACACATTGAGTTTCAGGGAGTTGCCTTGACAAAAACAAGAACAAAGACTCAGTAGAGAATCATAAGTGACATGTATATACAGATTTCAAATTAACTACACTTTCATTAGTAAGTAAGTTATTCATAAGTAATGAACTCGGTGCAGCTCTCATGTTTTAGGCGTTTATCAAGGTGTTTCTTGCTGGGAGGGCGGAGCCAACAGGAGCTTCAGCCACTGAGAAGAAGCTGAATCAGCTCAAACATCTTGTTCAACATTTCATGAGAACATGTTCATCCTAAAAGGGACGAATGTAAAACCACAAGGAGGGGAGAGCATGAAGCTGAATCACTGACGTGTGTTGGAGGATTCTGTTGGAAATAAACATGCTCACAGGAAGATGAGGGGGAAATAAATAGAGACAAGAGAATAAATACATTGTGATAGCAGCTGTTACCTAAAGGCTTTTAGAGTCACATCAGAACAAGGTCTTTCACATCGTGTTGCACCTCAGTAACAGCCTTCACTTCCAGGGTTAGAGGTTCTCTGGTTTCAGCCCTCACTCACTCAAGGACCTTTTGGAAGTGAAATCTTATCCACAAAGACTTTGTGTGTCTGTGAGAGAAGCTTCACAAATCTCCATTCAGTGTCCAGGTGAGGGAACAGGAAAGAGCTGCATGTTCAGGGACGTGTCAGCTCCTGAGAGGATGACAGCTTCTTGATTCTTGTAGTTCTGGGTTTGTTCCCTCATGGTTGATGCTTATTGTGAGTCGCTTCTGACACAGCTCTGGTCACATGCCTGGTGCCCCCCCCGAACCCTCCTACCACCCGCTCTGTCCCAGCTCTGCTTTCCTAATCCTATAAACATTTTCTATTCACATTCCTTCTTCCCTGCTCCCTCCTCTTCTTCTCTTTCTTTCCAACATTCAGAAACTTTCTTCACCACTCTGTAATCATCTGCCTCCGACCTCAAGCATGCCATCATCACATTCCTCTTCACTCGTTTGCCCTTCCAGGTTCCTACACATCTCTCTTTCTAGAGACTTCCTACCAGAGCTCCACTCTGCGCCTGGTGTTGGTTCTTAACCTCCAACCTCTTGGTCACATCTAAACTTTGAATGAAGACGTAAACAACCTGGAGCTGGTCACAGAGCTGTAAAGGAGTGGGTGTTATAGATCCTGTAATTAGCACTTGTTTCTAGGTTGGGGGGGGGCACTGGGACAAAACACATGACTCAACACATTAAGGCGGGGGGGACTAAGAGCTCGACTTGCTCCAGGCATTAGTTCATAGTGTAGCTGTGATGCACACACTATGTGAGTCCATGGTCCCCTCACGCCCCCCCACCCCTCACACCGGGGCAGGCCTGGGCTGGATTCAGAAACATCTGGAACTGTTCTCCATGGCAGCTCTGTGGGG
This sequence comes from Pseudopleuronectes americanus, assembly GCA_038501795.1. Lineage (NCBI taxonomy): Eukaryota > Metazoa > Chordata > Actinopteri > Pleuronectiformes > Pleuronectidae > Pseudopleuronectes > Pseudopleuronectes americanus. Next base: position 17,665,531 of record CM076735.1, on the reverse strand, counting down.
AACATGAAGGCGTTCCTGCTCCCACCGACCGCAGCCAGGGGGAGTGTGTGTGTGTGTGTTCAGTCAGTTAGAAAATGCAGCAGGCCTCCTCGGTACAGGGAAGAAGAAGAGGAAGAACGAGGAGTCATTCCCTCTGTAGTGTCTTTGTCTGGTTCCACCTGGGCTATGGAATTTGAATTAGGGAAATTCTAAAACGTTGCTCCATGTCTGACGGGGAGCCTGTACAGTGAGGCCCAGAGCACTTGCCCGTTTTGTAGTTTGCATATGAGGTAGGACAAGGTTCAGTCACTTGTTCAACCCTCTGAAGTTACACAGGTTCAGTCTCGCAGGCAAAAACTAAACAACATCAGGCAGGGGCGACACAATGGGTGAGGCTGAGAGCGGAGGGGAGACGACCACACAGGTAAGAGCCTGGTCCTCCTGTCAGTCACTTCTCCAGCAGCTGCTTCCTCTGCTGTTCCCACAGGGCCTCCAGGTGATCCGCCCTCTTCAGAGCAGCCTGTAAGAGGAGTGGGGGATATTTATAGACGCTGAGTTTTCATATATTAAGTAGATGCAGATGCATTTTATTTATCCCACACACATGCACAGACATGCAAACGCACACTCATGCAGGTAGGGAAATGTAACCTCTGCTTTTGCCCATCTGTGTGCGGGACACACAGAGCAGTGAGCGACTATGTACAGCGCTCGGGGAGCAGATGTTGGAGGAGTAAGGTGCCTTGCTCAGGGGCACTAGACAGGGTCTAGAGAGACTCTTGGATTTTTGGGCAGATCAATCCAGGTTCGTCTTTTTATTGTCTTTCCGTGGAATCGAACCAGAGACGAACCAGAGACCTTCTCTGCCCATAGTCCAAGTTTCTGCCACTAGACCACCGCCTCTCCAGAGATGTTGTGACATTGTGAATTCAGCCTCTCACCTCGTGCTGCTTCCGAAGGTTACTGACCGTCTCTTCCTTCCTCAAGATGGCCGACTTCACTCTGGAAAAACATGAGAAAAGGCGTTAATCGTGTTATAGACCATTTTCAGACGTGAGCTGTTGGTGAGGAAGAGAAATCCCTTATTTCACACGTTGCTTCTCCTCCTCCTCCTCGTACAACACAAGCTTTTAGAGCCACATTTAATTCCGTGTAGATATAAATCAGGTCTTTTCAGGATTCCTCCAAAGCTCCATTCAATTCACTCTCTTAGAAAGTGGCAGAGAGCGGAGAGCTTGAATTTCCACCTTTTGTTCCTTTTGAACTGTTTCTTAAGTTTGGTGCCAACATTCCTGTTCACACCTCAGACAGAGGACTGTAAAGAGCCGGTTGAACGACATCACTTCTGAAACGTGTGGAGACGAACACTGACCACATCCTCAGCTCATCTTTTCCTCCTCACACAGAAGGCTTCAGATTGTCTGCTGATTCTGATTCACTGATTACTCCGTTATTAGTGGTTTAAAACTTTAAATAAACCCTATTTTTAAAGTGATGATGTTCTCGCCCTTCATCTTACCGTTGATGGACTTCAGCCAGCTCCTCCTCCTTCTCCCTGGTCACCCTCTCCACCTCCACCCGCTGCCTGGCCCTGACCTCTGACACCTCCACTTTCATCCGCCGGTTCTCCTCCTCCGTCTGCACCAGCCTGTCAGCGAACTCCTGCCGTATCACCTCTGCCAGGCTGCGGCGCTCGTCTGACAGCTTGTCCCTGGTCTGGAGAGACGAGTCACATGAATTCAAAGTCTCAATCTGTTTTGTATTTAAATGTTTCCATTTACAAATGACAGGGATTCTCTCTTTACCTGTGTGATGTCCTCCATCTCCTGTTCTTTCTGTCTGAGCATGGCCTGAAGGCGGATCAGCTCTCCCTCCGTGTCCACCTGCTGCCTCCTCAGCTCTTGTTGTTTCTCCACAGCCGTCCTCTCCGAGCGCTGCAGCTCCCGGAGCTCAGCCTCGTATTTCTCTCCCAAACGCTTCACCCTGAGAACACAGAGCAGAGAGCCGTTATTCACACACAGCCAGGACTTGCAAACAGAAAAAGAAGCATGTGACATTGGGAATTGACAGAGGACGTGGAGAGTTGTCTTTGAACACACTCACCTGTTGTCAGCTGCCCTCTCACACTCCTCCTTGTCCTTGCTGGTTTCGTCCTCCAGCGTGCAGATGGCCAGTTCGATCTCTTTGTCGCGTTCTCGTCGCAGCGCGTCTTTGAGCTCGCGCTCACGGCTCAGAAGCCACGCCTCCTGTAGACACGCAAATTCACATGACGGCGGTTCTGGAGGACGATTTAATTCTTTACTTATCAACAGATATCTGTGAGCAGAAGTTACTCGGGTCTTCCTAAGTGGATCTGATCTACACCATCACAGTTCCCTCTAAAAAAGAATTGACAGTTGCATGACCCAAGTCGCTCTCACTCCACAAAGCTGGAAATGTAATGAAGTCCCAACATGAAATGGAAAAAAACTATTATTTGCCAATTTTCGCCAATTTCACCGCTTGTATTCAAAACCTTTCCCCTGACACAAGAATGAATAATCCATCCAGATGCCTACAGGGCCCTGTGAGACCACCACGTCACATTGACATGCTTTGACTCACGTGACTGTGAACACGAGAGGAGCCACTGACCTCGTGCCAGTGCATCAACAAACCTCTTTTTTCTTGTAGTTTCCTTCCCAGGTTTGCCTGTCGATGCCCAGTCGTTCTTGTAATGCCTTCATCTCCACCTGTTAACACAAACACACACACACACACACACACACTCTGTTAATGGGCTGCAGACCTGACATCTGCCTGAAGTTCACATTACTCTGCACCGTCCACACTCCTGACCTGGTGCCTCCTCTCCTGCTCCTGTCTGGTGTTTTCCAGCTCTTCTCTGAGCACTCGTGCAGCCAGAGAACTGTTCTCCTCCAGCTGCCGCTTCAGATCCTCCAGCTCCGCCCGCTGCCTGCGAGACAAACACAAAGAAGAGCCTTGAACATGGAGAAACACAACACTTAACATAACTGTAACTCATCTGTAAAATACAGCTGATTCACTCAGGACCCTTTGGAACATGAAAACATTCCAGGATATATTCAGTTTTGCAGAATGAGACGGGCAGTCACAATCATCAAGTTTCACAGGGAAATTTATCATTAAACACTTTATGTATCTGAATAAACACATAAAACTTACATATTCCAATGTTTTACCTTTGGTTAACACTGGCTCGTGCTGATTTATTTACTTTAATTTAGAAAGTGTGTCTCTCCTGCAGGATTGCAGCAGAGACATATTTTCAAAATTTAAAAAGATCAGTTCTGAGCAGAATTCATAATAAACCGGTTTCTGTGAGATCTTGTTTGCTTTGTTTCTTCAGGTTCTCGTTACAGGGAGAGGGAGATGGACGGATGACCTTTGACCTCACCGAGCGGACAGCTGGGCCAACCTCTCCTTCTCGTCGGACACCTCCTTGGAGAGACGCCTCCTCTGCTGCTGGAGGGACAGCTCCTCCTCCTGAAGCTGCTTCTCATACCTGACACAAACAAACATCATCAGTACACACGAGCAGATCACACAAACAAGGGGACTCATTAACGAATACCCGCTAACAGCCTCTCATGTGCTGGACTCTTTAACTCTGCTGTGTCTCTCCTCATGTAACCTGAAATGAAAAGTCTCTCTCGGCCTCTGGTTGTTTCTCAGTCTCTCTCAGTCTCTCTCTCTTTTCTGTTTGCTTGATGAAGAATGTTGAATCAACAGGAGAGTGAGGACCATGTCACTCAGGTCTGAGAACATTAATCTCAACAAAGGCTGGTTATGGGATGTTTCTTCTTGGATCGACTCTCCAGCTTTCTGTGTTTCACGCAGCTTCAGACTGACAGTCAGATTGATTGGTTGGATGTGATGGTTGTTTTATTCATACAGTGTTTTCATATGGAACTTTTTAATTATATGAAGCAAACATAGAAAGATTAAGATTAAGATTTGTTTATTTATACCAAACACATGCACAGGCAGAGGAGTGTGAGGGACAATGATGTGTCGTGCCCACCTCTGCTTGGCGAGCTCCCTCTCTCTCTGGCACTGCTCCTCCTTCTCCTTCTCCAGCTGCTGGCGGAGCTCCTCACACTGGCGGAGGACGCGCTGGGCCACCTGGTCGTCCGCCTGCAGCAGCTCCGACTCGTGGAGCGTCCGCAGCTTCTTCAGCTCCTGCTTGTGTTTAGAGATCAGCTTCTGGATCTCCGGCTCCAGACCTGTGAGCAGAGAGAAGAACAGCTCAGCGATGAATCAGTAAGGAAATACAAACATTTCTGACATGTCTTCTGAAATATCTGGTGTGGTGCCGTGCGTTCCACATTACGCTGCATCACATTATCACACTTCATCTGAACCTTTATATTGTGGCTCAGACAACTCGTCATTTCAGAAAAAAACCAACATACTATAATTAAACCACCTTTAAAGAAAGGGCGTCCTTATAAAGTCTCACCATGGCAGTTTATCAGCTCTGCCAAGAAACTCAACATTTGAATCCTCAACCTTCTCTGTGAAGGTCGTGTCAGAGGTCGTGTACTCATTAAAGAAATTAAAACATTTCTTTATCTCCAGAGGTGTGACTGTACAAACATTTCAAATCCGCATCCAGACAACTGGCTGGGACATTTGATGGAATCAGGTCATCACAGTAACAATAAGCACATTGAGTTTCAGGGAGTTGCCTTGAGAAAAACTGGTAGGAAGTACCCAGCCTCAACCCATCTGGCTTCTGACACAGCTCTGGTCACATGCCTAGTTCCACTCGGAGGCTTCACTACCTTTCACTGTGATCTCTTTAATCTTCCTGGTTTTCTCATCGATCCATTTCTCCCGCCGTATTTTCTCCGTGGTGCTCATCAGGTCCTTTAACTTCTTGATCTCCTGTAGATGGAGGAAGGGTGTGGGGGGAGGGGAAGTTATAGTGGTGAGGTGGTGTCACAGTGAAGTGAAGTCATGAGAACAAATAAACCAGCATTTAAAACAAGAGAGGTGGTTTGTAGAGAGGAAATGTTAACATCATAACACACGCTACATCCACACTAACACAGCTGAAAACACATATCATGTGACCTTTCATGTTTCACAGGTCGTGTGGTACAAACAGGAAGATGAACATCTAATCTGCTGTTGGTTGCTAAGTTACAGAAGATTCTAAGAACAGTGATGGTGAAAGGTGAGAGCAAAGATTGATAGACTGGATGTCGTCCAAGATTCAGCTTTCACAACATAACAAGGACAAATTCAAGGGTAAGTGGAGTTTGTTAAAAAAAAATCAAATATCAAATTGAGAAACACCACAAAGGAAACAAGAGGAAGAGGAGAGTGGAGACAAGACAATTTACAGAATAAGATAAAACACTGAAAGCTGTATATATCTAAACCTAGAGATGAGAAAAGACCGAGGGGACTCACATGCAGACACACTGTCCGAGAGATTGTGTGGGATAAATGAAATGAAGAAAGAAGTGGTAGAATGAGAGAGGCGATCGAGTCAATGGATGAACGGGTTCGAGGAAAATAAAACAAAGTTACCTCGCACAAGGGACCAAGAATTTGCCAAACCTAAGGCCAAGAAAATACAGACAGACCGACCGACGGGGACAGAGGAAGACAGCGAAGAAGAGGAAGAGAAAAACAGAGAGTAGACGGTTAAACAAAGGCAACACAGCAAGAGAGCAAGACACACGCAGCAAAGCAGAGGCAGAGCGGCTGCAGCTGTTTGCAGTGGGAGATCAAAAGAGGTGGATTCATTAAATCACTGGTGTTACCCTCCATCTCACCATTTCATGCTGCTCCTGCATCTGTGCGATCTGCTTGGTGTATTTCTGATCCACCAGCTTCAGCTCCCCCAGCACTCCCTCACAGCGCTCACTCAGGGACTTCTTATCGTTGATTAGCTGACGAGCAGATTACAGACCACAGTCAGAGGGAGATGAAGCCAGTGAGGAGACGTGTTACAGCTGAGATCCCACTGTACGTACCTGATCAATGAAAGTGAGGTGTCTCTGGATGGTGGACTCATGTTGTTCCTTCTGGAGATGGAGGTTCCTGTTCAGCTCCTTCTCCGTGTCATTCACAAGTCTCAGCGTCAGCTCCCTCTGCTGGGCCTGATGCACACAACACAGAGACGATAAAACAATCTTCCACTCAATGTCACTTACAGGAAGATCCCTGTGTGATGGTGGAGCTCCTCACCAGCGCGGCCTGCAGCAGGTGCACGGTGCGTTTTTTCTCCTCCAGCTCCAGCTTGATTCTCATCATGGGGCTGGTGACTTCAGCGGTGGGGGCAGCCGCCTGCTCGACGGCGACCAGCTCCTCCTCAGACAACACAGCCTGAGAACACACAGGTAGAGTAAGCACGTTTTTTAATGATGGGTTATTTTAATTTATATATGGTGAATAGATGTTACTGGGATGGAGACACACTGGTACACAACACGATGAAGAGTCGCTGTGTTGCTGCAGCCCCTGACCTCTCTGTGCGACCCTGAGGTGACCGAGCGAGGTCTCTCCTGCTCAGACTTCTCCATCTCGTCCAGGAAGCTCATGATGCTCTGCAGCTTGGCCTCAGAGAGCAGGGCGCCCCCGTCTGGCAGAGCAGGGTGGTGGCTCAGCTGCCTGTGGCGCTCCAGGTTGTCAGTGGTCAGAGAGATGGAGTCTCCGTCCTTCAGATGAGAGACAGAAAGAGTGCAGGTTTGTTTATTGCTGATTTATTCGGAGATGAAAACCCTCAGCCTGAAGACAAGCTCTTCATAGCTCAGAACATTGAGACTGACCTCATCTATCCAGGCGTACTTCTCCTTGCGGTAGCACCTGGGCTCGGACAGCCTCTCTGGATCGTCCTCCAGCAGCTTCAGAGTGTCCAGCAGCTCGTTGAGTGTCGTTTTAGACTGAGCTCTGCTGGATGAAGCTCCCTGACGCTGCTCCTCCACACTCACTGACCTCTGCAGAGCCTCCTAGAGTAACGACATCACACATATGTTTAACATAGAGCCAAAAAGAAAAACTGATTTAATTACGGGTGAGTAACTTTGATAATTTCAGTTTATAATAAGGTACCTGGGAACACTGAGAACCTCTGCGATTGGAGAACGACGGGGAAATGGCTCTGAAGCTGAGCTCCACTATGTCAGTCTCCACATTCAAATTGGTGTCTATGGAAACATGTGACCATCAGGTTTATTACAGGATTCACTCACATCAGTTTTTAGTAACCTCAACTGCACAGGAAGATGTTTCTGTGGTTTAGCTCAGGGCGTTCCGACCTGTGTTCCTGGTTTTGATGTCTGTTGGTGACATCGGGCTGATGTTGCTCGGCGAGGCTGGACTTCTGTTGGTCTGATTCCTGCGCCCGATCACACCGACCGGCTTCATGCTTTCCACCTCAGCCACTCGCTGGGTTCTTTTCTGTGGCAGCTCCTGCACCACACCACCAGAGGGAGACAATGCAAAACATCACAAAAATGTTGTGACCCAAACTCAGTGTGATGTGATTGATTTACTTTAGAAACAATCATTGAACCGTGACTCAGAGTTTACGGTAAAGTACGTACGTCAGCCTGGATCAGCTGCACGGCAGCGAGCCGGGCCAGACGAGCTTTCTCTTTACGGACCAGTTTCCTGTCGTTCTCCTGGTTCTGCTGCTCCGGACAAATATCCTCCTCTGCTCTGTCCTCCTGCTCCTCCAAGAGAAAAGAGGATTTTTTAATATCAGGAGTGGGATGGAGATTGTGATTGTGAAGTATTAGGATTAAATAACTGTTTACCTGGGAAGACTGAGAGCCTCTGGGATTGGACGGAGCAGGAGAAATGGCTCTGAAGATCAGTTCACCTACGTCGGCCACAATGTTCAAATTGGAGTCTGTGGAAACATAACCATCAGGAGGTCAGAAACAATGGATTTTTATCAATATAAAGATGTAATAAGATGATCATGGATATTTAAACACAGATGATACTGCGCAGTGTGAAGTCCAAAGCACCCAGAGAAGAACACACCTGTGTTTTTGGCTTTGACACCAGGGGGCGACACAGGGCTGTGGTTGCTCAGCGAGGCCGCTGGACTTTTAATAGTCAGAGAAATCTTTGGTGGTTTCCTCCTCCCAACTCCACTGGTCGGCGTCTGGTTCTCCAGCTCCAGCTCGGCCGCATGCTGCACCTCTGTGACCCGCTGGGCCCGTTTCTGCTGCAGTTCCTGTTCCACACCACCAGGGAGAGACAGGGGACCGTGTTATAGAACATAAAGTGACGCCGGTCTGGTTTTCTTCTTTAATTACGTCCAAAAAGTTCCACATGTATTTGATTACCACTGGAGAATCAGCACTTGGACTAGAATCTTTTTTCTAACATGACAATCTAAAAAATGTTATCCAACCAAGACGGGTCAAACAAGAACCTCCAGAGCTGCTTTATGGGATGTGTGCGGCCCGTGGTTATTGGTGCTTGACACAGACTGAGGATTAAAACTGTGGTCATCTTGTCTCTCTTGCATCAGTTTTGAAAACATGTCTTCTAACTTCTTCAGTAAATCAGAGGTGGGCACCTGGATGGCAGCGAGACGAGCCAGACGAGCTTTCTCTTCACGGATCCGTTTCCTGTCCTCGTCCCGTTTCTGCGGCTGCTCCAGGCGACTGTCGTCCTCCGCCCTCTCCTCCCACTCCTACCAGGAGACAAACAGGTCTGGTTAATACTGAGATAGACCCAGTTGAGACTGTGTGGAATGAAAGGTGAGGAGTGCAGCCGCCTCAGGATAGATGGATACCTTTCTTTTACCAGCGAGGATGCGTTTGAGCGCTGCCTGGTTTGTGTGTCGTCTCTTGGCTCGGTACCAGCGCTGGATGGTGACTGCTGCCTGGTTCACCTGCTGAATAAACCTTCAAATGCACAGAGGACTGCTGTGAGTCACAGAACAATTAAACCAAGAACATAAACAGTTAAGAACATTCCAACCTTTCAGCCTCCTCCTCAGTGACCTCCTTCCTCCGGAGCAGGACGGGGCTGCCCTGGAGGGCCGACACCGGAGATCTGTTGCTGGACCTTAAAGATGTTGAGGAGAAATTCTTCTGGGACTTGGTGAGGGAGCCGTTCTCCAGGGACACTTCATCGTTTGCTGTGGCTTTCAGGATGTTACTGAGAGAAAACATACAAAATCAGTAACCAGCTGAACAGAAGAACTTTCTCATGAATGCAGCAGTAGTTTTTTTTTCTGCTATGGCCCAAAATCTTAAATTTGGCTTGGTCCTATTAATAAAAAAAATCTCTAAAACCACGACAGGCATCCGATTATGCTGAGTGCACAACATACTTAAAGGACGGCTTCTGGTTGGAGCTCTTCGGCGTGAGTGGTTTCTCAGAATAGTTGTTGTGTAAGATGGTGGTGACAGAATTCCCCACAGCTCCCTTGTTGCTCCTGGGGAAAACAGAAAGGAACAATGACACCCTGCAGGAGATGATTCACTAACTCATGGAAGTCCCTCCTGTGTGGGTATCAGTTCTAAGTTTTGAGAGTGCCACTGCCATCTTTCCTCACCTCACCCCCCTCAAGGCATTACAGTAACCAACACTGTACCTGCTGTGACACAAATTCTCATCATATTACAAAGTCAGCCCACGAGGTTTCTGACATTTACGTGAAAAAATGTGAGTGTGTGGGTGGAATTCCTGAAGGCAGTATCAGCTGCCGTGATCCACAGGTATGAAACACGAGAAGCAGGCAGCAGTCCAGAATGCAGCAGTGCAGGTAGTTACTGTGCTGGTTTTGGACTTGTCCCTCTTCTACCTGGAATAGTGCGAGTGTGAGTGTGTGTGTGTGAGGATGGGGACGTGTCAGAGACGCTGCCCACCTGTTGTTGGCGGTGAAGTTGGCGGCCAGAGCGATGCCAGGCGCTCTCTTCTTCAGGCTGATGGGAGAGTCCGCGCTGCCGGTGCTACGAGGACTCAAGTGCACAGGAAGAGCTCTGGGCTGGTCGTCCTTTAAGATATGAAACGTAGAGTCAATGCACAATGAGGCTTCAGGAGGTCGGAGGTTCGATTGTTTTAAGAAAAAATACCAAATTGAAGCTGGTCGGACAACAGAAGAGAAAGAAAACTGCAGATTAACCGATAATTGAATTTAAGAAATACAATCGTCTGTTATCTTCCTCGTATCTTATCCCCTCAGTTTAATATGATAGCCAGTATATATATATATATTTTTATATAAAAATGACCAATACCAGGATGTTCCATGTGGTTCCGTCTGGTGAGGCCCGGCTGAGGCTGGACAGTTTCTTGCGTCCCTCCAAGCTGCTGTCGAACAGGGCCAAGTAGTCCTCACTCGGTTCCTGACTGAGGAGCAGACAAGCACAGGTCAGGACCCTGTTCTACTGAACTACGCTCTTTACTATTAAATCAAATAATCACTGGTGGAAACAGAAATCTCAGAACCGTTATTACAAGACGAGGGTGAAATCTGAAAAAAGTTGGTATATGTGGGCTAAGAAAATAATTATCAATGCATCCTTATAAGTGGGGGAGTTGCATGTTCAGGGCTCAGTTTCCCACAACAAGGGCTTAGCAGAGCACGACACACAATTAAACATCCCAACACAAAGCAGGGAGCTCCAGTCCAAGTGGTTAGTTGCAGCTTTTGTGATTAAATGTTGTAATGACAGCTGCAGAAACCGGTCTCATCTCCCCCGGGCACTGGAATTCACCACAGCAGCTGACTGGTCTGTCAGGGAGAGCTCTGCTGTGGATTCCATGTGAATGCTTGCACCCATATGTTGATCTGGATGGCCTGTCATTCATCTTTCCAATAGCCTGACACTCCAGCGCCTCCATCATGAGGCACAGATGTAGGGTGACCTCCTGTCTGGCCTCTGGTGCTTTCTGTGCTGCAGCCTCCTGCACTGTGCAGGGTGAGTCTGTCTGGGTATTGTGGGTGAGTATATAAATGATTGTGTGTGATTGTGTGTGTGTGTGTGTGTGTGTGTGTGTGTGTGTGTGTGTGTGTGTGTGTGTGTGTGTGTGTGTATTCGGGGGGGATCAAGCCAGCTGGCCCAATGTAAAGCAATCTGACAACACTATTCAGGCAGCACATTCCTCTACTTATGCTTTCAAGAGAGAGATGCACAGGGAGGGGGGGAGGCAGTGGTGAGGAGCAGGGTGGTGAGTGACCCCCCAACGCCCCCTGAAGTCTCTGAGACTGTGCACAAGGGGGGGCATTGGGGGCATTCATAACATCTTTAAATTTAAAGCCCCTCTGCACTGCATCCTGAGAGGCAGAGAGGGCGGGGGGGGGGAATGGCGGCAGCTGCCGGACAATAGAACCAGAGCGTGCACACTTCTCCTTTCACTGGCTCCTGGTGGAGGGGGTAACCTGACCCAGAGGTCCCGGGCCCTCCCCCTCTAACCTGGGACAAAGCAAGTGCCTGCACCCCCCGACCCTAGCAACAGGCGCCCTGCTTCCCTCGCTCTTTATCCAGCAGAAGCTGGCGCGCCACAGCTCTCATTGTCTGACCTGCTGCAGCTCCGGGGCTGCCAGCTGTTGCTCACTGAAGAGCAGCAGCCTGGGTGAGAGAGCTCCGTTTACAACAAAGATTTGTCCTGGTAACACAAGCACTGCTTCGGACGCTCGGACTCAGATCATCTGAGATGCACACATTCTTTTCTGTCATTTCCAAAAACATGACCTTCATGTTTCAGGGACACGCTGCTGTAAAGGTCATCTGGTGATTTAACTGAAGCTCAGGAGCAGGGCCTGGCTGGGCCTCTGCAGAGCACATGGGTCAATGTCAGTGAGAATGAATGAGGAAAAAGGTTTGATCCAAAGAAATAAGAGGACATTGATTGTCAACACTTGTGGTGAGCTTGTTACTGTGTGATGTGTTCAGACCTGAGACTGATGCTGGCCTGCTGATTGACCTGGGTGGTGCTGTTGGAGCGCCGCAGGTTCTTGATGGAGCGGGAGCTTCCGAAGCTGACATCACTCTGCGGATTTAAAAAGCTCGTTAAAAGCATTTTACTCTTCATATCAGGGGGAAAGTAAGACTGAGAAGACAGTGCTGATTTCTCTCATTCCTGCATCTTGAAGGGATTTTCTAAACACTCATAGACGACCTGCAGCTCCGCCCCGCTGCCGGCACAGGAGCACACATGTGGCTCTGACTCACCAGGGTGTTGCGTTTTCCTCGGCTGTCACCGGCCACGGAGACCGACACGGAGCGAGAGAAGCACTTCCCAGGCGACGCACTGCTGGGTCTCTTGGACACTGAGACCTGGGAGCCCGACAAGCTGAGGTCCAAAGCATCCCTGGAGACACCTGTCGGGATGGATGAGGGGCTGCGTGTTTTATGCATCCTTTGAAAACCTGGAGTGGAGGACAATAGGATGGAGGTCAGACAATATGGAGATTCAAAGGGTTCAACCAGAGCAACACAGGGAATAACGGACACTTTCTCCAGACTGACAGTTTCATCTCCATGTGAACCACTCACTAATATAATATATGCAAATGATAGGCTTTTTTAGTTTTTGTCAAATTTTCCCACAATACATGATCTAATTATGATAGATTTGAATACTGTATTGTAATCTAACAGCTTGATATTATGTGTATAACTAAAAAATTACAAAGGATCCTCTTTCCTTTTGTGTTTTTATTTAATGAAATGATCCCACATTTGTGACTGTACAAATTTGTAGGATGTGAACTTGACAATTCTGACAGCGATCAGGCCTCATCCACTGATGAAGAGATGAAGCAGCAGGTACCAGAGCCAAGACTGTTTCAGAGGGAGCAGACAACACCTTAAACACTCCCATTGATGTTGTTGAAGATGCCAAACATACATATCCACACCATGGAGAGGATCTATCTGATAATCATGATGTCATAAGCGATCCAGACTGGACCCCATCCTGTGCGGAGTGCTTTGAAGGTGTGATCCAGCACCATCCAAAACTCAAGCAGATCAAAGTGTGGAGCGATGGTTGTGTTTATCAGAAACACAACGCATGTGTGGCCAATGCATTATCTGAGCTTGCAAGGAAACATGGGTTACTACTAACACACAAATGGAGTGAGACAGCATGCTTAGTACTACTGAACATAGGCGAGATACAACACTGTTCCACTGAGTATATTGTACACATCTCTATTCTTTGTGTAGTTACTTGTGTTTACATTGTATTTTTCAACTGGTTTATAACCTTTACTGAGTTTGTATTTTAATATTTCCTCTTTAAAGCTGTAAAACAGTGTATTTGCACACAGGAGGACTAATAAAGGATCTAATATCTCATCTGACATCACTTTCCTGTGCTTTACCAGCGGACTGGTAACCATGTGAGTCACTGGTGACGCTGGTTAACCTGGTTAGTGTTGCTGAGGCTGTGAGGTAACTAACCACAGCTCTGTCGCTGTTGCTAAGGAGTAAAAACACAAACACATCTACCACCACTGTTAGCCCTGTTAGCTCTGTTAGCTCTGTTAGCCATGTTAGCTCTGTTAGCTCAGCCCACAGCACAGGGAACGAGCCTGTGGAGGACGACAGGTGAATTAAATACCGTTACTCGCAGGAGCAGCAGTGGAACCACACACAACTGTGGTGAGCTACGTTAGCATACTGCTAGGTTCGAATCCCTGCCTCGGCTCAGCCCCTGGACCCCGCTGCTGCTGTTAGATACACACTCAGTCCTTCAGATGAAACAAGTCCACGTTGGTCCGATAAACAACACAACAGCTGATGAAGAACTCACTTCAGAGGCGGAGCGGCAGCATCGCGGGTCCGCGGCAGCTCGTCTCCTCCGGGAGGCTGTAGCTCCAGACTCCAGATCAGCTGGTTCGGGTTAACCAGTTGAACCAGTGGAACCAGTTGAGCTGAACTAGTTCGGGTTGGTTCGGGTTAGATCTCTGACTCCGCTCGGTTCTGTCGCTGGACTCAAACTGACGATCCGTGATAACGCGGAACGTCATGTGGCGAAAACCACCTCGGCCCCGCCTCCCGTCGGCTGCGATTGGCGGAGGAAGAAGTTCGTCCCTTCGTTCGTGCTTCCGATTGGTCGAGAGGATCTGCCTCGCAGGGGGCGTGGCTCATTCGACCGTTGGGTTGACTTTACAAAAAGACGCTTTGATTTGTTATCACTTCTCACTGAATTAGAAACAGTCAAAAAGTTCCAGCTCGTTTAAAGATGATTTATTAAATGTTCCCTCAAACCTCAGTCAAACAATGAACATGATCAAACACCAGGAAGACTTTAACAGAAAGAAACAAGGCCTCACATCTCCAACACAATATTCACATCAGAAAAAGAACAGCTATTCAGAATGTGTCCCCATGTATAGAAAGATTAATGCATTATAAAATCACAGACTAGTTAACGGTCCCTGACTTATGTACCACTACAACTTAATATAAGACTATTGTGTCTCTCAGCATGTTTATTATTATTATATTTGTGTCTTTATCTGTCTTTTTATGGTCAATTTGTCTCTGTGGTCATGTAGCTTTTCTTTGTGATGTTTTTTGTGTGTCTCAGTGGTTGTTTTGTGTCCCTTTGTCGTCATTGTGTGTCTCCTTGTAATTGTTTCTGTCTATTTACAGTCACTTCGGACCTGCTCCTTGCCTTGAATGCCTGTTTTGGTCGTTCTTCCAATGTATAAATATGTGATCTTATTTGAATTTAGATATTCTCTCATCTGACAGTGACAACAAACAATCAGAAATATCTCAAAATGCTAAAAAATCAGCATCTATCTTCTTTTAAAGTCCACAGCCGCCCTCCACACGTCGGCCCCCTGTGCCAGAGTGATCTCCTCCGGTAGAGACTCCAGCTCCAGCAGAGGTGGAAGGTGCTTCACCTCCAAATGGCTCTCCATGGTGGACCTGATGCTGGAAACAGCAGGGAGGGAGAAGCGTTAGCACCGAGACCATTGTTTTCACCCCAAGCATTCCTATTCACTCCTCTGTCCAGCTGCCGCCCCCATAGCAGTGACCTGCGGCAGAGGGGATACAACTTAAGCTCCTTTCCCCTGACAGATGGCTGCCTGGAGGGTCACGCTCTCATCCTGGAAGTCAAAAGGCTCCACATCCCAGGGGAGCGCCCGGGTGAGACATCCACTCTTTACTCTGATTAAAACGGTCTGGGATCTATGGATTCCTTTGGACCAGGGTGGTAATCTCTGCTGTGACAAGAGGCACACTTCTTTCAACCATGATCCTTGTGTTTTTACAAACACCGTTTGGAGAAATCTGTGTCAATACTGCAAATGTTTTAGGAATGTTTTACCATTTGTTGCATTTCCTCCGACAGAAACTAAACTGACAGAAGGTAAATGAGTTCCCTACAGAGGGGTGAATACAAAAGGCTTGTGCTTACTCCCAGTTTGGTTGGTAACCCTGGTCAGTTACGGCATCGCTCGTCTTCAGCAGCAGAATCTCATGAAGCTCCAAAGAAAACGTTTCAACATCTGTGACAGCGAGGAAAACCTTCAGCCCTTTCCTCTGGTCCTCGGACAGCTTCTGCTGGAACCTTGGGGGCAGTTTCTGAAACGGGTCCTGAAAGACAATCACGGAATTTACATTTAATCGATGTTTAACTCACTTCCACGACTAAGTGCATCATTGCAGAAACCGCAGCGAACACAGAATTCCTCGAAGTGGGTTTTCATTGGGGTCAGTCTGTGGGCGCCTGCCGTGTCAGATGGCACACGTCCAACGGATTACAGCCCAGAGAATTTAACTCTCCGTGGTGTTGGGGTCAGTCTCTGGCAGCCAGCAGGGGTCCTGAGTGATTATGTGGTCCTCGCAGATAGAGTTTCTCTCATGGATTTAACAGTTTCAGTCTGTGAAGGGGTTTGGTTCAAATATTTCTTCCATTCACATCCAATAACTCTATTTTTATTGATACTCACTTGTTTTCTGTTCAGCATGAGCTCGGATTTCCAACAAGTCAGGAGCTGCCAGGTGAATATGCTGTGTTCCAGTTTGCATTCTCCAAGACCCTAAAATAACAAGTTTCATGTTTTTTAACAATCTGCACTTTCAGATCCGTTATCATATCAACATGATGCAGAATGTAGAGTTTACACATTGGCACAACTTTGAAGCAGCTGCTGATTTTCACATTTAATAGAAATTAAAGTAGAAGACAAAATACACGTTTTGAAGCCAAAAATATGACATCATGTAAATTTGATAAAACATGAAAACCAATGTTCATCTGCTTTCAGTCATGCACTGAACTCTGGATTGACTCCTGACATTATCCGGAGGGGCTGCATGTGAGGAAGCAAACGTTCGAGACAAACTCCAGAAAAAGTCCGGACCCCATTGTTTGGGTTTTTCTAGCTTTCTAATCTTGTAAAACATTTTATGTAATACAACAACAGAGAAGATTAGAGTCAGGTTTAAACTGTTAAATTTGATTATTTAATATCTTACTATAAGTGAAATTTCTGTTGTATTGAATATTCTATATATGTGACTTTCATTGAGAGAAAGACAACAAGAGGGGGTTGTTTTAACTGTGCATTTTTTACAAGATGAGATCGAATCCCTTTCTTTGCATAGTGGTGTTGCAGTGGAAATAGCTGTGGGTCTGGAGGCTTCTACCTTGGCTACAGTGCTGGAAATCTGTGGGCGCATCTGCAAAGAATCAGTGAGGTAGGATGAAAGTTGACCCTGAGGATCACCGCCCATCTTGCCAAGGAAGCGAAGGCCGATCTCCACCACGTACACGGCGTCACAAACATCCGTGTAGGAGCGCAGCACCGTCCTCATGGTGCTGCACACAGAACCCTTCAGCGCCTCCTGCAGGACGGACAGGGAAACAGTCAGCAGGGCCAAGGGAAGGAATTTGACCTCTAACAAAGTGGCCTCACACGCTCGTACAGGGGAGACTCCTGTGAACATTCTTCAGCTGGCACCACTCAGCTCCAGACTGGTTCTGTAACTAATGTTCTGAGGTGAGCGAAATGCTTTTACCTGACAAACCTTCCCTCTGACCTCGGAAAGAACCACAGAGAAATCCTGCAGGTGTCTGTTCAGGTACCTGGACGTGTCCTGGTTTTAATCAGAGTGGAAAACAGTGCTGTGAGAGGAAGGTTTGGTTTTACCTGAGACGGACACACACACACATGGTTATATTAAGATTTTACCGCTTTGATAAGAGGTTTTCCCGCCAGGAAGCGGCGGGCGAGCTGCGTTTGGATCCCCATCAGGTCGTAGCTGCTGTCCGTCTCCCGGCCTTTCTCCAGGGTGTAGTGACAGTGAGCTAACACCAGAGGCAGCAGCTCTCTCTCTGGGTTGCACAGAGTCAGCTGGGTCTCGGAAATCCTCTCCAACATAACAATGTACTCACTGAGGAGATGAAACAGAGTTCAAACGGTTTTAGTTGCTGACCCCTGTGTTCGTCCTGGTCTCATCACGTGACGGCTGCTCGGACCTGTCCTCTTGGCGACTCGCTCTCCGGGCCTCTCTCACCAGGCTGTTGTGAGTCTCCGACAGGAAGGTCACCAGCGTCCGGAGACACGAGCCCGGTCCGTGTCGGGACGGCGTCAGAAACTCCCCGGAGCTCTGGGTTGTCAACTCTCTCTCACACAACTTCACCTCCACACCCAAGTCTGCTGCTTTATACACGCACAGACACACACACACACACACACACACACACACACACACACACACACACACACACACACACACACACACACACACACACACACACACACACACACACACACACACACACCACACACACACACACACACACACACACACACACACACACACACACACACACACACGAGAAAGTAAATTAAAATGTGTAGGAATAGGCGTCACATTAAGAATAACAACAAATTACATAAAGGTTTTTTTTACTGTTATTTTCTATTAAATTCTTAGCTGTCACATAATTCATCAAAATATATTGAATATTAAATACGTATGGAAGTTTTTAATTTTGATCAAATCAGTTCCCATTATTTCACAAATTATTGAAGACTTCAGAGTTTCTACATTAAACATTGTTCACTAACTTCACTTTCACTTAATTTAAATCATGTCATTTTATAATAACTAAAGGTATAAACTTTATAGATATGTGTATTTTACTTGACAGTACCCGTCATATTAATATTACCCCATCAGTAATAGCAGCAGTATTTAGATCAGCAGCAGTAACAGAGGTTCGATATTTGTGATTCTTATCGTGACAGAACAGATTATTTCCCTCCACAGATTCAGATCTACAACATGAACCCATGAGAGGTCACAGGTCAGGTGCTCACAGCTGTTTGCCAACTCCGCTCGGAGGCAGTTCCACACTCTGATGAAAGTCGTCACTCTCTCCTGCAGCTTCCTCTTCTGGTATCCTGAGGACGACAACACAGAGGCTCATGTTGTGTGAGTGTGTGTCTGTGCATGTGTGACACTAGTGGTGGAATCACATGTTTTCTTTCATTGACATTGCTGCTTTAGTTTGTTAGTTGTTAATACAGACACGTGTGAGGATGTGGTAGAGAACTGTAATAAGTTTATATGAAAACAAAAGTACACACATTAAATAATAATGTTAAACGTTCAGTAATAAATGAGACGTCGTTGATTTACCTGCTGGCATCTGCTGCAACATCTGAGCAATAGTCTGAGCTGCACACGTCCGAGGAAACACCCGCAGCAGGTCTGACTGTAACACAACCAGCTCAGGGAGGTGGTGCAACTGTCTCACACAGTTTATCTGAAACACACACACACCACAACATATTCAATGAGAAAAACAACACAAAAGTTGAGTTTGAGGAAAAGAGAATCTGTGGAATGGGATTATATTTACCTTGTTGAGGAACTGGAGCAGCAGAGGTAAAGAGCTGCGTCCCCTCGCCTCCCCCACCAGCTGAGAGAACCTCTCCACTGTCATGATCTCAGGAGGAGTCCAGAAGGACGAGCGGTGTGTGGGGCAGTCGGAGGGGAGCGACAACAACTTCCCCGGATCCCCGAACACCAGGTTCATCAGGGAGCTTCCAGCAAGTCCATCGTCATCACCGATTCTCTCCTGAGCGTCAGACAGACTCTTCTGCAAATCCTGGAGGAGAAAAGATTTGATCACCGCGCCAAACAAAATGGAGTCACATCATTTTAATCAGCAACAGAACCTTTCTTACTTGAAGCACTGGGTTGATGGCAGCGTCACGGACGAGCTTCTCCCAGCGCTGCCGTTCTGCTTTGGAGGACAGATCAGGCATCTGACCTCGGGAACCTGTGATAACATTCAGCAGAGTCAGCGTTTCTTTACATGAACAGAAGCCCTGAGCGTGGTCAGAGAGTCAGAATCACCTGAAATGACCTCTGTGCAGACGCTGAGAACCAGATGAACCGTCACCGCCGTGTTGTCCAGGTTCAGATTCAAACTGCGACCCAGCACGCTCATGTCCTTCAGAAGGTGGTTCCACAGGAAGCTGAAGACCTCCGTGGGCCTGGGCTGGATCATGTCCTCGACTCCCTGCAGCACAGAGAGCAGCACAGCAGCAGGGTCACGTGACGCCGATCATAACAATCTGGAATCCTCTCATCGGTTTGAGAGCAGGGATTATCGATTACAGGATTTCCAGTGACAGATACACAAAACTGAAGTGTGGAGCAGATGGAAGTGAGGTCTCACTCTCTGGTTCCTTGTGGCTCCTTGCAGCATGGCGAGGTGCGTGAGCAGCCGCAGGATGCAGGACTGAGCGGAGGTCATCTGTCTCTCAGGAGCTTCAGACCGTCGAGCAGCTTCTCCCAACACGTGTCCCGTCCGAGTCTGATCTCTTCACACCACCGAGGAGACACTCACATGAAATCAACCGGAACACAAACATACGGCACCACACTGGTTAGTTTAACGAGTCATTACCTCCCAGTTGCTTGTTGTTTGAAGCCGTGGACTGGGACATGTCCCAGTCCACCGATGGGAATTCCACAGTCAATGCATTTGGATAAAACCATCGGTTTGCCGCACTGGGTGAAAACACAGAAGCACAGAATGTATTCACTTTGTAAAGAGGATCTCATTCTCAAAGTCTGATGCAAGGACAGGACAGAAAGAAGGTCTCACCCCTCCCACGAAGCAAACGTGTCCGTTGTCACAGGCTGAGAAGAAGCAGAGAGACATGAGAAGATGAGGAGAGAAGCAACGAGCAGCTTCACGCTGTGAAACACTTACTGTACGACTGCAGCCTCTCTCCAGCCAGCCACTGTCGGGCTTCAGCCGAGTGATCGTCAGGCATCGTCGGCAGGAAATAGTTCTAGAAGGAAAAAGTTGAATTATACAGTTATGAGATTGGAAGTTTCTGCCAGTTGCCTGTTATATACTCTTCTGTCAAGAAAGTCCTCCAGTGGTTACACTGATATTATTTGTTAAAGTTTCCTTTAGAATCTTCAAATGCTTCATGTCTCTAAAATCTGAACAACCTCAGCTAAATGAATGTAAATCCATAAACCGGAATAAATTATAAAATGGGGGAAATTGTGCCTGAATTAAATAATATGGTTTATTCTAAAGACCATCATCCTCTGGGCCGTTAAGGGAAATCCTGTGGCGCCACCACCTGGTGACAACACATTTTACACTGTACTGCACGTAACGCAGTGATGTCATCATGAACATACAACATGATGAAGTAAGAGGACAACTGGCGTCTTACTCTGACGTTCTGCGGCTGGGAGGCGATCTGGGCGAGAGGAGCCAGTAACTTATTGTCACTGAGCAGCACAGAGGCCAGGTGCACCAGCAGCTCCAGGACGGTTTGTCTCTGAGGACCGAGATCATCACTGACACGGAGACGTGAGCCCGGTCCACCGATCTCATTCTGCAGCAGTGACGAGCAGAACTCCCTGAGCTTCACCGACTGGATGTTCATGAGGAGCGGCTGTAGTCTCTCCTTGTCCTGTACGATCACATGAGGCCAAAGCACAGTGAGTCAAGAAGAGACTGATTGCAAACTCTTCACAGTGGTTCTACAGACATCTCCCAGTTTCCCAGTGAGACATTATTTAACCTGTGAAACCCAGAACCAGAACAGAAAGTTCCAGCATCTGGCTTATATGACACAAAAGGCCTTGAGACCTGTGCGGAGGGCTGTGAGCTGACGTCAGGTGATCTGTAGCGGGAGGTGACGTTCCTGAAGAAGGCGAGAGCCACGAGTTGGATCTGAGAACCTCTCAGCTTCTACACAGGAAGAGGAGAACAACCGAGAACCAGGAATCATTCAACTCTTCATAGAAAAACAACAAGAGAATTGACAGTGTGAACTGAAAGATCAATGACCTCTGACCTTTAGTTGTGTCAGGAAGTTGCCGGCTTTGTTTTGCAGCCGAACCTGAGTCACGGCGTCTCTCACTGCTCGGTAGGACTTCCCACAGCACAGGAACGGGTCCACGGTGGTCACCGCCTGAGTCATTGGTTCGGAAAATATATTTCAGATGTAGAAAATAAAAAACAGTCAAGGCCATTGTTAAAAGAAATGTTTTAAACAGTGAGTTTCTAAGTGTCTAAGTTTACACCATGTAAATGTCTGGGACCGGTACCTGCAGCCGGGGGAGCTCTGCGGGGAACAGCCATCCGCAGGTCGGTGTGTTCATCAGGGACAGGATGCAGTCGATCCCAGAGAGGTGGTGCAGCGCCCGCAGCAGGTAAACCCTGAACCAGTCATTGGCACAGTACTCACACACTGCTCGCACCTGCTGCAGGAACTGATCCTCCACCTGTTCAACTGCACCTAAAGAAACACACACCACACCCTTGTTTGTTTCCACGGAGCAAATCAAATCAATCAGACCTTCATCATGAAGCTCCATCAGCTCCACTCACCCTGAACTGTGACTTTCTCCAGGAGCCGTGCAGCCGAGCTCAGACATATTCTCAGTCTGGCCATTTCCAGCAGGAACTCTGCCGGCTCAGCTGCTCGGGCTGCCGCCTGTTTCCTGGCCAACCGGCTCAGGAACTGGATTTCAACTTGCATCCGTTCTCCGCTCTCGTCTTCTTCTTTCGCGTCCGAGCACAACAGAGAGTCCTGAGAAAGATTGACACTTCAGTTCTGCTTGAATATTAGGAGGTGATGTTTTTATTACAGGCTTTTCTAAGGATGGAGGGAAGGATGGAAGGATGGATGGAAGGAAGGATAGAGGGAGGATGGAAGGATGGAAGGGGGGGTGGAAGGATGTAAGGATGGATGATGGAAGGATGGAAGGATGGATATGAGCACCAGGGCTTTCTACCTGGAAACAGTTGACAAACAGCAGGTAGAGTTCTGTGTGGTCTTCTCTGTCTAGCAGAAGTTTCTCCTCCAGATTCTTCAGGTAGATCTCAATGTGAGTCTTTGCCTGATCAAAGCTGACAGATGCACAACAGAGAACCACATCAGCTGCTTCCTTTAATCTGAGCTTGTACATTTTAATCTCCATTTATTAATTCATATTTTGTAGATTTCTAAGTACCAGGTGCATGTTTCGGTGACTTAAATTGAAATTAAAGGCAAATTCTGAACTTTCTAATGTTGGTGGTTTTGTTTCTAAATGAGGTTGGAGCTGTAGCTCCACCCGGGCTCCACCCAGATCCCCACCTGTACTGCAGCAGCAGCTTGGGGAGAACGGATCGAACCACAGGAGAGTTGTCCACACACTCCAGGAAGGGAGTGAGCTCTCTGGTCCTGTACACGTCTCCTGCATCACACACAATAATGAACAATCTGAATGGTTAAACCAAATCAAAGCATCATATAGTTCAAACCCTGAGCTGCTTCCTTTTCACCGACCATTAGCAGAGACCAGTAAGGAGAAGAGGAGCTTCACCACCCCCGCTCCAGGCTGCTGCCCCTCGGACAGACAGAACCTGGACACCACCTCCAGGAAGAAGGAGTTACAGCGGTTCCTGATCGCTCGGTGCTGCTGGAGAGCGACTCTGAGACACAAAGACAGATTCTTCTTATTTTCATCATTAAGACTCTCCGTTTACAGTCTCAGTAAAAAAAGGGTCTGAAAATTCTGCTTTAATATAAAAAATAGATCTTAGATGATGTTTTGTGAATGTCTACATAAATAAATACATGCACTCAGTTTCCAATGATTCATTGTGAATCACCACATCTCTACAAACACTGTTTATCTCTAACTCACTTGATGGCGTCAGAAGCCGCCGGCCTGAAGTCGGGGGGGACGTCTGCTCTACATTTAGGACACGAGCGTCTGTCCTGGATGCAGCGTTGGAGGCACGGCAGGCAGAGGACGTGCAGGCAGGGCAGAGCTGACGGCTCGCTGAGCTCCAGCAAGCAAACTGGGCAGGAAATGCCAAACCTGTACATCACAAGTTCAACATTTATTAAATATGTTATTGTAAAAGTTGCTTAAAAGAGAAAAAGTGAGATTTTTTGCTGCCGTGCTTTTAGAATGAGATCAGGTGGTCCTGTGAGTATATTCAAGTTTCAAAGAGAAAGGTTTAAAGGCAGCGTCTGACCTCAGATCTCTGCTGATGCACTCGTCGTGGAAGGAGTTGAGGATCCGGATCAGCTGCTGCAGCGTGTCCACCTTCCTCATGTCAGGTGACTCCTGCATCAGCTGAGACAGAGACAGAAGAACAACATCTGAAAACACGTCTGGACGACTGTGTTTCCTGCCCTCAGCCAGAAAACTCCACTAAAGCTCCCTTAAAGGTATCTTAATTTTTGGAAACCTTTAATTCTTAGAGAAGCTTCTTCATGCAGCGAATGTAAATCAATTAAAAAATGTTATACAAATGGATCAGGAGACTCGCTCAGGTTGGAACTAAACACAAAACTAAAAGACTAAGAGCATTGGACGTACCTTCAGGTGAAGGTTGCAGTGTTTGAGAGACAGTTCCTTCAGTCGAGAGTCATCCTGCTCAACTTCAAACACCACGTGTTGGATGAAAGATGCAACAACCAGCATCCCATGCCACAGCAACCTGAGGACAGATTCTCAATAAGCCTCAGAAACACCGGACATTGGTCTTATTCTCTCACTGCACGTGTGTCCAGACTCACCTGATGGATTCCAGATGCTGCCGACAGCCGGGGCTGCAGAGGGAGCTGTAGGTCTGACCAAACGCCCGGTCCAGACAAGGCTGCAGGAACTCCACTCTGCTCACAAAGGACTCGCACGCTGGCAGCGAAGTCACAGTCAGAAGTTTCATCTGCTCAACACAGACGCCGAGAGCCAGAATGTCCTCCACCTGTCAGAGGAAACGACATGTGACCTGTTGGTGATGACGAGGAGGAGGAAGAGGTTGAACATGAAGCCAAAACGTTTCTCTCACCATTTCTTGGGGCTCCATCTTTGACCCCCGCTGTGAGACATGGGCAGCTAGGTGTGGCTGCAGCAGGAATATGTGGCAGAGCGTGTCCAGTCTGGAGGCAAAATGTTTGGCAGCCGCCATTATCCAGGCCGGAGAGAGGTCAGGGTCGGCACCCGTGGACGTCTGAAGCTCGGACACGCAACCCGACATGGCTGTGGTCAACACCTGAGTGACACGTGGAAGGTTCAGACTATGACTGTTTCTCTAAATGTGTAACGGAGACATATGACAGGTGATGGTCGTACCCTCAGCTCCTCCTCGGTCTTGATCTTCAGAGACAGCAGCAGGAAGTCTCGCAGGTAGCGCCGGTGACACTGCAGCCGCTCCTCGTCTGACAGCTTGTGTAAGAGAGCGCCGAGCGGGCTGCTGGTGAACGAGCTCACGAACTGGAGAACCCTCTCTGTGCCGCCCTCTTTAGTTACTAAGGAACAGATTAAGAGACAGAGAAATATGTACATCAATTTAACTGAATTAAGTCATAATTTAACAGGACAAGAGTCATGATCTTATGTGAATAAGTCTGTGTACTTCTTTCTTCAGAATAGACTTCTTGAAACATCTCAAATTTGGAGCTGATGAGTCATTCTCTTGCATATTTCATTATTTGTGGAACCTGTACTGAAGTATGACTTAACAAGATGCTCCACATTCCTCATTAGGACACAGGAGACTCATCTCCTCACACTCCTTCAAGTGGAGTCAAGTGGCTCTAACAATAACTTCAGGATCTATTCATGAGTTTTGAGTCCAAACCTGGAAGGAATTCAGACTCTGCCCACAGACTCTCCAGATGCAGGGTGATGATCCAGCTGAACGGAGCAGAGCAGGGCTGCTCTTCACCATCCACCATGAAGTAGTGCTGCACCAGCACCTCCTGGTCCGACTCACTGAGGAACATAACAATAAACACACAGAGCTGATTAGTTTAACATTTGGATTTAATGGATTACACCGAAATGTGAACCCTCCATACCTTGTTCTTTGAGGAGGTGTTAGGTCTAAGATCTGAGAATCGTCCAGGATGTCCAGCCACAGTGTGGCCAGGCCGGGGCCGAGTGTCGGGTCAGAGAGCAGGTCCAGATTTGAGTATCTGTCCATGGCCTCTAACATACTGGCCAGGATGGGAATCACAGTGGCCTGAAGGCAGCGCCACAGGGTGTGTCTGCCGGGTGGAGACAGGGAGAGTTAGTGAGTTCTGATGAAGGTTGACAGCTTCAGGATGTTGGATATAAATCAGTCACTGATTAATTATCAGATAAATCCCTGAGGTTTCCCTGCTGTTCAGTGAAATCTCTGCTGACACCTCCCAATCTTTGTGGCTCAGGGTGTAGAGCGGGTTGTCCGCTAACCAGAAGGTCAGGGATTCGATAGAAAAACTCCTGCCCACACAACATATATTTCTATACTAATACATTTATTATCGTTTATTGATGAATCTCCACATGATAACACAAGATAGGACATTTTGAGCCACAACATAACTCTACCAATGCTGTACAACCCTTCAACTTATTGTTCTATTATTTTAATATTACATGTTTTTCCCTTGGTGCTAGTTTGGATTAAAACAAAGCACAACACAGTGAACATGTTGCAAATGGCTCTTTCCCCATCGTGTTAGAAATTCTTTATAAATTCTAGGATCCACAGCAAAATCAGTTGTTCCTATATTGATGATTCTTTCCACACGTTGTCATTAAAAACCATAAAAGACATGAAGAGTTTTACCTCAGAGTTCCTCCCTCCTGCAGAGCCTGTCGTTTCTTGGCTTCTCTGCTCACCCACTCCTTAGGACCATCCATCCACTCCTCTGTTCTGGCCAAGGCCTCAGCCAGTCGCCTCAGCAGCACCCTCTGGAAGTGAGCTTCAAGTAAAGATGGAGGTTTAAACACCAGAGATAGATGCTGACGGACGGTTTGAGTGCTTTATATAAATTCAAATGAATAGTAGATGTTTACCTCCTACGTGCCCTTGAGCACTTCCCAGTAGAGACAGCAGGAGGTGCACCCGCTTCATACTTCGGGATTCCACACCAACAGGGTCCCTCAGCAAACCCACAGCTTTCTGAATACATGATTTCACTAAGGCCAGACTGTGGAGCTGGGCTCTGTCCTCCTGCACGGACACACAATCACATTTCAATCAGGCGACAATATAAATGAAGATGTGTTTAATCCAAAGTAAATTTCAGTCACATTTACCTGGGAGTCTTCTGTGTTCCTCCCAGTGTCTGCTTCTCCCTGGTCTGATGACGATCAATAACACAGTTTGTTTTTAATTGGAAATTGTTGGAATGACGATAAACTGCATTGTTTCCTTGTTGTGATGTAGAAAGTACTTTGATTTACATGAGGAGAGACAGTTACTACCTGACAGTGCTGGTTTGAGCAGGTTGCTGATGAGAGTTCCACAGAAAACCATCAGGTTCAGGCTCATGTCCTGTGAATCCCTCAGGTCATCGATATGCACCGACTGCCACACGCCTTAGAGACAAAAGGATGGAACATGGCTGTGGTCTTATCAAACCTTATGGAGGATTCAGTCATATCACATAAATGATCAGAATCCTCTTCGCACTCACCTCCTTGGAAACCGATGTACTGAGACTGACTTGTGATCCTCGAAACCTTTACAATAAAAATCACCAAACCAGTCTGATCTTCCAGTGACATCAGGTAATTCATGGAGCAGTATCTGTAGATGGAGTAAATCATAAACATGTTGGACATCTCTGGAATTTGAACAATCAGATCTGCTCAGGATATGGAGCCCTACTTTGCTGATGCTATGAGCTCATCACTGCAGTGGGATTCCTCCAGGTCCATCTGAATCAGCAGGAGGTAAGGAGAGTGGCCGGCGTCTTGCAGGAAGCCCCTGGGACAGACAGAGAAAGATTAATAACAGAAATAACAGAGATAGAAAGCTGTGCTGCTGTAATGTGAGCTGTCGGTACCGTATGGTGTTGCAGAAGGAGACTTCAGTGTCAAACTGGTGGAGCGAGAGCAGGAGGATCTTCTCCATTTGCAGTCCGAGGGCCCTGGCTACCACCTTGACATCCGATCTGGTGAATAAGCTGGAGAACGTAGTTACCTACACGAAGCAGCAGAGTTGTTAGTGATGTCAACGGTTTATAAAGATCGTAGAGAAAATGATGAAAACCAAACTGGAGCAGTGACCTGTGGCCTACCTCTAGAAACCTGGTGGATCGCTGGGTCCGGCTCAGGCAGCCTTCCAGGAAGTCTCGGAGTGAGTGGTGATGTTGCTTCTGGAAGTACATCCTCTGGAGGTTCTCCCTCTCGTGCTTTGCTAAATCAGAATACTTGAGCCTCACCACAGCATCGGGGGTGGCGCAGTTCAACAAGAGGCATTTGGCTAAATCGAAGACTTCTTCCTCATCATCAGCAGCAGAGCCAACACTGTTTTCTGACTCCATCAGTTCCACCTCCTCAGACTTCTCTTTGGTCTCATCTTGGCTCATCTCAGTGGATTCATCATCATTCTGTTCCACCAACTCAGCTTCTTGCTCTTTCCCAGTAACTTCAGTGTCCATTGCATCAGTTGCATCATCGGCTGCCTCTATCAGTCCATTAGGACTTGACTCAATGGTTTCATTTAGCTTGTCTTCTTCCAATGAGACTCTGTTTTCATCCTGTCTTCCTGGACTGTCTCCTACTTTGTGTGCTCTCCGTTCAAGTGCCTGCAAGAGAGCGCTGGCACAGGCGTCGCCGTGGAAGCCGACAAAAATGTCAGACAGCATGAAATCCTCTGTGGCCTCACCTGAGAACGCCTTCACCCATTCCTTCAGTTTGTGAAGAGCCCTGTGTTGCCATGGTTCCAGGTCAGTACTCCGATCCAGCCTGTGTTTTTCCAGTCTGTTGATTAGTGGCACAGGAAAGAGCTCGTAGACCTTCTTCTGGTCCTCCACAACCACCAGTCGGAAGTTTGTGTGGACACGACATTTAACTCTGTGGGAACCAAGACCTAGATCGACGTATCGCTGTTTACTGAGGTAAACATAGTACTGATTCAGAGCATCGTACAGACTTTCATAGAGGTTTTGCATGTTGAGCAGGATGACAGTGCGACCAGTCTCCATGCATATTTTGACTTGGTTCACATTACGGCAGATTTGGGCATATTCCTGGTCCTTTGGAAATCCTGAGCCGAAGATGATTTCAGGCTGTGTAGAGTTTCCTTTGGCAAAGACTTGTTGCTGGAGGATGTGGAGAGCGGCGTTGTTGGTGGTCAGCAGAAGAAGGTAACGGCTCTCCAGGTCCGTGTCATGATCAAGATTCTTCTTCACCATTTGCAAGGTGCTTGGTCTGGGGATTTCTGTGAGGTTTTGGAGAACCTCTTGGAAAAATACCACAGGGTCAAAGCCCTCTGGCTGTCCACTGAAGTTACACAAGATGGCTTCCACCAACTGTGCACCGTCCGGCTCCTGCTGTGTGGATTTGACTGTGGCAAAGAGCATCTTGACGAGGCTGTAATAGTCCCTGAGACCAAAGAACTGATTCTTTGAGGTCTTGTTGCAGATGCTCAGGAATGCCTTCGCCAGAGGTTCGAAGAGGTGCTTGATTTTCAGAAGAATTTGATTGGAGGAGGAACAGATTCCTTTGGCAGTTTTCACAAGTTCATCCTCACTTGGATCCCATCTGGACACGAATATTCCTCTGTTCATCTTCGCTGGGTCGAGAGCCCAGTTGGAGATGCCAACAAAGCCAACCTTCATGTGTGGATCTGGTTTGTCATTGTCAATGCATCCATCCTCCAAAAGAGGATGAAGGGTCTTCAAGGGCATCTGAGGGGAATCTTCTGCAAGTCCAATCTCATCCAGCACTACCACTGATACATACTCCTCCATGTTTTTGTCCTTCTGAAATCGGGCACAGTTCCTGAATGTCCCGATGATGCCCTCTGGACTGGAGTGAGGACTGCATTGGAAGGAGACCATGTGAACCTGCTTGAGCTTCTTGAATAGGTCACTGTGGGAGTTCTGGCCCTGCATGGCATCAGCAACCACTGTCTTTGCAAGCGACTTAGAGCTGCCCGGCTTACCAACCAGAAAGAGAGGGATCCTGAGTTCAATGCAAACCACCATGAGAAACACATTCTCTTTGAGTGCAATGTTTTTTGCGATGGTCTCCCTTGTCTTGATGTTCTCTAGGAAGAAGTTTTGACAGGAGGAAATCTCCTCCTGCAACGTTGTTGAGGAGCAGAGAGGTTCTGGAAAGTACCGACATATGTCATCCAGGTACGTCCCTTTGGCCACCAGAGACGGGTAATAGCAAACACCCACTGAAAGAATCAGGCACTTCAGGGTTATCTCAATGTCACTGTGATGAGAGCAGTTGTTGAACAGGAGCTCACTATGCTGGTAAAACCAAACCAGCACCTTCATGGACCTCTCCACATCCCTGAGGCTCACAAAGCTGCACTCATTTTTCCTGCTTCTCATGTATTTCTGGGAGGCGGCCAGCACATTTGAAATTACATTCTTGCAGGTCGCTGGCAAAGAATAGTCAGCAACTTTCTTCTGGACAATCTGTCTGATGTAGGAAAGTTCTGTTGCGTCACTCAGCTGACCAAAGTCCCACACCAAAGCCGCCATGCTTGGTGGCAGAGGATGAACCCTGTACACCAGCTGCCTCAGAGGGACTTTGCCCAGGCGGTCTTCTGTTTGATCCGCCTTCACCCTGTATCCTAACCCTGCCCGTTCCAAGCGCTCCACCATTTCAGGCGAGTGCTTCCTGTAGGGATTGCAAGCAGCTATAATCTTTAAGCCACTGCCGGCTCTCAGAGGGTTCCCTTTCACCGATTGGTCACACAGGATTTCCTTGATGGCAAAAATCGCCTCTGTGGTGTTCGCTTCATCAAAGAACAAAATGGTGTCCAGGTGGTGCCTTTTGCTGTTCTGCTCAGCGAGTATCTCTGCCTCCCTCACCTTTCTGTAGATCATCTCTGCTGTGGTGCCACCGTGCACCTTGACAAGTACCATGTTCTCCATCGGTCTTCCCTCTCTCTGCAGAGCACAGAGGAATCGGACTAATCTGGTTTTTCCACAGCCAGTCTCTCCCATGATTACAACTGGAATTCCACATCGGAATCTCATGTTTATGGCCAACATCTTCATCACGTTGTCAGCAGTGAGCTCGTATGTTGGATCTGGATCAAATCTGGGGTCCGTCATTCCTTTCTTTGCACCAACAACAAATGAGAGCCTCTTGATTTTATCTTGTCGGGGCAGCTGATCAAAGTCCTCAGTGAGAGAGATCTGCTGCCGCTCCAAACCCTCAAAAAGGTCTTGTGACATCACATCTTCTATCAGGACCTTGTCGCTGTGAGGATCAACTGCACAGAGTGTGTTACGCAACTTCTCCACATTAAAGCCCAGGAAAGACATCGAGAATCTGTCTGCATTAAAGAAAATGTAGGGATGAGACTCATTTTCCCATCGCTTACGAATTGTCAGACGGACAAGAAGGTCGTTGCTTTCAACATGCAGCGTAGGGCTTTGATCAGATGTGTTCAGAGAAGGGGAGGCAAAATCTCTGGCCATTAGAATCATGAACTTCACGATGAAACCCTTGAAACCAGGCAGCTGGTCACCAAGGAAGTCTGGATCACAGAAAATGGAGTTCTCACAGTCTTTTAGCTGCACGTTGAGGAACCAGGAGAAGTTCTTCAGCTCAGCCCAAGAAGGATCTTTCATTCCACAGTGGAGCAGGAAGTGTTTGAGACAATCAAGCGGATCCCCCCGTCTGGATCCTTTCTGGTAGGTAACACGATCCAGGTTCTGGCGGCTGGTGTGAAGTTTTAAGTATAGATAAGGTCTTTGAATCCCCTCACTGAGAAACTCCTGCTCATCCATGAGTGGATCGAGTGTTAAAAAACTTTGTTTCTCCAGCAGCTGCGTCACCTCTCTTGGAGGCCGACAGTGGATTGTAGGCAGAACGTCCAGAAGTCCAAGGCTCTTCTGTATGAACAAAGGCAACACACATAATATTCAAATATATCACATATGAAATCATTTGGATTCTGAGTTGATTCATTGAAATTGATAGGTTTAGGGTTTTTCACAAAGGTAAAAAGTCCAAAATGTCTAGTTTAACATCTAAAGACAAGTCTGAAGACACACCAAATTAAATTTAAAAACACTGAATACTGAAAAGGAGTTAGGATCTGAAAAGGACATTCTACCTCTTTAGTCTGGCTTTGTGTTGATGTCTTCAAGACCTCAATCATGACGAGGTGAGTTACATTCCTTCTCCAGAGCATCCCATGACTTCCACTCAAACAGCCCAGAACCAGCAGATGGAAAAGCAGCTCCTCCAGGCCCCAGCGAACCTGACAGGTATCGAACACAGACTCTTTAGCACAACCGCACGAGCCAGCTCTCGGAAGAGATGAAGGAGTGACTACTTACTCCAGCTGTGTCGATGTGCAGAAGGACGGGGTCCTGCTCTCTCAACGAGGCCAGCTCCTCTGATAGACCCTTAATCAACAGGTCGATATCGACACGCGGCTCAATCAGGCGGATCCTGATGTGTTTGGTGTGAGAAGATCTCTGCTGGAACTTCTCAAACAAGCGATTCACATACAGGGATTTACCTAATGATAGACACAGAGATGCATTCTGTCAAGAAATGAAATGACATTAACATATACTAAATTAAACCGCCTCATTAAACATGACATTTTTGCCACTGTGGATCGGATACAGGTTTGAGGTCTCTGCCCACCAAGTCTCGTTACTTATTTTTAAATGACCATGTTCGATTCTCCTCTGTCAAAGTCCTTTCAGAGAGATGTTTGAGCTGTTCAGGATCCACTGGATCACAGAAAGTTGTTTTCCTCTATTGAACGTTTGGTTTCTGAGCTGGTAACGAATCAAACTGAACCACTGACGTCCTGAAACAGACTTGGAAGCGTTCAAGAAACTGATAGAGTCATAAAACACTTCGGACTATTTCAAGGTTTTTATTGGATGATGGATTCAAAATAGCTTACGATATATATGGACTTGGTGTGACAAGACCTCAAGTGTTGCAAATTCTATTCTCTATTCATGATGGTTTACCGATCAGGGTTATCCTTACCAACTGCAGGGCGCAGAGAGGACACCATCCAGACCGACAGCTGATCTGGAGAAACCTGTGCCACAGGGTTTTGTGGGGGTGCCCTTTGTGTGAAGTGGTCATGCAGATATTTCCTGGCGTTATGTGACGTTGGACTCACAGCAGCCTGTACTTTTTCATTGCTGAAGAAAGACGGCACGTATCTGTGTTGGTGCACAACAGGACTGACGATGACCAAACGGTAATGTGGGCTGGCACTTCTCTCCAGAGCGTCAAAGAGCTCCCCCAACGCCACACTCACATCATAACCCAGCAGCCCTGGATCCACAAGACTATATATCTTCCGACAGCTTTGTTTGGAGCCTTGGCCGAGCGCCCGGCGGAGGAAGATCTCCACTTCCTCCTCTGTGGTCTCCTCTCTGCAGACCAGAACCTCGTCAGCCGATGGTAGCGGTAGCTCTGGACTCTCCATGTAGAACGACAGGACAGTGGTAAGAACCTCTGCGCTGGGACAGAGCAAGAGATTGGGCTTTCCCTCCTGGAGAATGGGTGGTAGGTTCCTGATCGTGTGTTGCTGGTTCATCTCAGAGAGGCACGAGAGGAAGTGGGCCAGAGTGGAGATGTCCAAGTACTCACTGAGATACCGAGACTGGTCTTCCTTGAATTGTCTCCAGAGGTTTTCCAGACTGTCCTCGTTGTGGTCATCATCACATTTCATCACACAGTCATTTTCATCCCCTGAGGAAAACTGCATCAAATCACGAGTCTCGTCTTCGTCGTCTTCAGTGTCTCCTGGTGAATCTGGTGTTAAGTCTGAAGGTGTGAGGTGTTGATCTTCATCATCAGACCCAGACTCTTCTGATTCATCATATTCTGACATCAGACCTACTGCCTCTCTGTGAGCGCCTTTCACATCATTTAGAGTGCATCGGGGCTTTATGGGGAAAAGTAAATTCCACAGTTGTTGAGGAGCTGCCGCCCGCTGCTGACACACTTTGTGTATCCAGTAGCACAGGTACACAATCTGCTCGGACGTGTAGTGGTTCAGCAAGCTGAACTTTGAGCGCCTGTCGCAGATGAAGGAACGCCATTCTTTTTGACAGCTGTCCATAGAGTGAGCCAGTGTCTGTAGCTGCTCCGTCAGCTCCCCAGAGTAAACTATCTCTTTGCTCCTCAGGGACCAGAAGGTGACAGTGATGCACGGCTGCTGTTGTGGGCAGCACTGGACCTCCGCATGCCATTCTCTGAAGAGCATGTTACCAGATGTTTGCATCTGGAGAAGGATGGTGCCGAGTCTCTGAACGCCTTCAAAAACCTACAGGACACGTGGACAGAAGTGCAGGAGTTCATATCCACATGTTAACATGACCCTCAAAGGTATAGAGGTATAGACGCCACTGACCTCTGTGAACCGGTTGACCTGTTCTCTGCCGTGCTCTCCTTTAGACGACATGAGCATCAGTTTGTTCTGCAGCTCCAGCAGCTCCTCCAGCTTGTAGCTCTTCTCCTCTCTGTCGCTGCTCACTTTGACCTGCACCATGTTTTGAAGACATCTCTGCAAACCAGTAGAAGGTGGAGAAAGTAAAGCTCTGTATCTCGGTCTCTTTGACTCATCTTTTAATGGTGGATTTCTCACTCACCCTCTCTGTGTTTCCATCAGACCAGCCAATGTGATAGACCCCATGTTCATTAACAGAAGAAGCCAGGGAGAGAGAGGACTGCTCCACCGAGCCGTGGGTCTCCTTCAAGTCTTTTAACCAGCTCAGCAATCGAGTAGATTCTCTCTGAAAAACCAAAACTGTCAAAACGCCACAGGAAAAAGGAATTTATGTGCTACCAACAATAATGGAGAAATAACTACCAATTTGTCCGGTAGCTTCTCATCTCGACTCTGGGTGTCCCACACCAGCTGAGCACACTTCATGAACTCGTCAAAGCCGGCCTGAGGGGGGAGGTGGTAGAGCAGAGGTGCGTAGCCCATCACTGCATCGTGGAAACAGGCCACCTGGTCGATCTCGGTGTCGTTCTCTCCAGCAGATATGGAAGCCAACTCCACGTAAACCTTCACATCGCTCATATCTATCGAGAGGACAGAAATATGAACATCTCCTGCAAGATCCCAGGACAGTTTGTGTTTCTGCATCAATGTGGAGACTCTTCTTTACCTTTGAGGTTTGTTTTGACCCAGGTGACCAGCGTCTGGCTCGCTAGAAACTCCTCCAGACACAGAGTGTTCTGCTTGGTGACTGTGGAGAGCTGCTGTTTGGCACTAAACAGGTCGTCAGTGAGAGATCCCAGAGGCCTCAGCTTAAAGCCGTCTTCTCCCTTTTAAATAATTAAGCATTACAGACCTTCAGAGACAGTGAAAATCGTAAATACTTGAAATCAAATGTAGCACAAGATAATAAGACAGTTACCAGCTGGCTGAGGGTCTGAATTTGTGCAAAGTTTCCAGAAAGCTTCATTTTTTCAGCTATCTTCAGCATCGCACTGGCTGCTACCGCTGCCTCGTGGAGCTGGGAGTACTCCCGGATCTGAGCGAGCCTCATCTCCACCCAGTTCTCCACAGGTCGGAACTGTCTGAGTTCACAAAACATCTCTGACATCAGACTCAGCTCAGTCTTCATTAGCCTCCCGTCACCCTGGTCGCCAGAGTCCAACAGAACCTGATCCAGCTGCTCGAGTGTGACCTTTGCACCCGCTATTCTGATGCCAAGCTGCAGGAACTCGGTGAGCAGCGGATTCCAGATGTTTTCATAGACCTGTGTGAGGGAAACTGCAACAGGAGCTGAGGAGGGTCGTCTCGCCGAGGCTAAGGACTCAGCCCCCTTCACCCAGGAGGAGAGGACCAGGTTGCTCTGATGCAGTTTGTGCATCTTGCAGCTCATTTTCAACACATTCACACTGATGTGGTACCAGAGGACCTGGTGAGGACCCGTCTTCTTCACAGTCCATTCAGCATCGAGAGACTGAACCAGCACCAGTTTGTTCAGGCTGATGTTCTGAAGATCTGCGCCGTGCTGCTCCTCAAGAGTCGCCATCTCAGGAACTGCGAGAATAGGAAACTCAGCAAAGCCAAACCAAAAAGCCCTTTATGTCTAATCTAGAGTAATTCTACTTAACTCACCTGTGATGCTTTCTTTAACCTTTGCTATCATCTTTATCAGTGTGTCCATCTGCTGTTTCCGCTGCATGAGAGAGTTCAAATCCTTCTCTCTCTCAGCCAGAACATCACCTGCATCGACAGGAACGCTTGCAGCTGTGGAATGTTTCTTGTCTGTGGGAAGATATTACATTACATGTTTTACATTACATTACATTAATATTAATATTAATGTTAGAAATTAAATATAGTTAACAACGTAATCCAGGAAGGCTGTTTGAAGCTGATGAAGGTTCATACACTGCAGGTAGAGTTTCTTAAACTGCTCTTTATGGTTCAGGCAGGTCTGCAGCTGTCCCAGCGTCACGTGTCCTCGAAGCACAGACTCCACCAGAGATCCAACTGCAAACACACAGCTGTGGACGACCTGCCCCGCGGAGTCATCCACCTGGATCGACCTCCAATCCCCTGGGCCAAGACAACAACACTGGTCTTTACACAAGCTTGAGAAGATAGGAAACAAGTTAGAACAATGAAATATGGACTGAAGTACCGTTTAAAAGCAGGTGGCTCATGGCCGACTGATAATCCAGCAGCTGGAGCACAGGCTTGTCTCTGAACCGAGCTGCGGACTCGACCACGACAGCAGACAGGATTTCAATCGGAACCTCCTTCACCTTGGAGCTGAGACTGCGCATCAGGTCTCCGGCATGTCCTCCCTAAAAACAAAAATGTGGGCTGGGTCTTAGTCAAAGCAAGGGTACGTCAAATCAATTAGCTCTCAAATTAAAATGTTCTAAAAGAAGAGAGGGAAAGAAACGCTCTGAGGAGGAGGTCTACTCTGAACGGCACCTGGCAGATTGTCTTGATCGCTGACTGACACATCTCATCAAAACACGTCTGGACTTCAGAGTGGCTGCTCCTCACGGCCGACGCCGGTGGGTCAACGCAGCACAGCAGAACTTTAGCCTCATCACTTGCCTGTGAAGATGCTCAGCTCAGATGTGTTGTACAACAAACCATGTTTGACTCTGACCTCAGATAATGAGAACGACTTCACACTGAACATCACAGACCCACTCACCACGGAGATCCTCTTCCTCAGCTCTTTTCTCAGGCTCTGAGTCCATCGGGAGGAAACCTCTTCAATGGAGCATTCCACTCTGAAGAGTTTGTCCCACAGCTGGTGATACAACACAGTCACTGGTATATTCACTCAGTTTATATTAACACTGCTTCACCTGCATGGTCACATCGGTCTTTGTAAACTGAATCCATCTTCGTTTTCTTGCAGCAAGAAATAAAATGTAATTAATTCCAGGAGACGAGAGTTTAAACTCTTAAATTTCTTTAGTAAACTCTGTTTAAAAATAAGTTGAATGATGACGCGCCTCCATAAACTACCGACAGTAGTTCTGATTTCCCGTGTACCTCAATTTCCTTCGGGTAGCTGAGAGCTTTACTCTGCGTCACTAGGTCTTTTTTCAGCAGCTCCTCCCGCCACTCATGGATTCGCTGCTGCGCGGCACCAAGCTTCTCCGAGAGCTTCAGCTTGAAGGTCTCCAACGTCTCATCTTCAGACTGAGAGACAGAAAACGTTGAGTTACATTGAAGTATTGAAGAAGTTACGTATTATAAAAAAAAGAGATCGTCACCTTATTTCTCTTTGCAGTGTCCAAAACCTCGGCCAGCCTCAGGACGAGCTGGTGGGACAGGACCGCCGCCTGGTACAACGGGACCAGTTTCACCATCGTGCACGTGCTCTTCGCCACGCTGAGGCTGCTCATGAAGGCCGCGCCCACGTTTCCAGATTCAATCAATCTACAGACGAAGAGAAGAAGCTGCAGTGAACGAAGCCAGGGAGCATCGGTCTGAAAGAAGGTTTCACCTGATCTTACCTGTCCTTCTCTTTGTCGACCATTAGCAGAATATGGTCCAATGTTTTCTGAGTGTTCTGCACGTAGAAAAGACAAAGATCATACAAAGGGTCATTTTAAAGAGAAGACTAACGTTATTTAAAAAGTTATTCGCAGGTTTTTTCACCTTCACGGTCTCCTGTAGTCTGTTGTTATCCCTCGTCTCTTCACATTTTCGGAGTCTGTACAGCAGACTCTGGATCAGGTGCTCAGCATGTATCCCTGTCAGGTCGGAGAATTCAGGAAGATCCCCCAGGGCGAACAGTGACAGCCAGCCAATCAGGAGCTGAGGCGTCTCTTCAGCCAATGATAAGCGTGACTCTGTCAAAGCCATCATCCTCCTGAGGGAAACAAAACCTATGAAGACTCACGTCATTCACTCAGTAAGAAGGAAAGCTGAGGGGAAGATAGAGTCACCTTCTGTTGTCGGGGTAGATCTGGATCCTCTCTCTGAACTGCATGAAGCCGACGCCCTCCAGTCCCGACCAGTGCTCTTCCTCCACGGTTGGACCCACTTTGGATGCAGCGGCTCCCGACTGTCTGAGCCTGAAGAGCAGAGGAAGGAGCAGGACGAGCTCCGAGACCAGGAGCTGAGAGCAGAGGTTCACCAGACCCAACACGGTACTGAGGGGGGGAAACAGAGGGATGACAAGGTCGTATCATCAGTGCCCCAGATCAACACAAACATAATTTATCAGCTGTGGTGAATAACCTGCTTAATGCAACTTACTGCAGTAGGTTCGGGAAAGAGGTGAGCAGCCCGTCCAGGTTTGTCTTCTCCATCGCCGGCTCTGAAGACACCAGGACACACAGCTCCTCCCAACATTTCACTCTGAGATCGATACCACAGCTTCTGGTCACAGTGAAAACCGACAGGCCCAGAACCAGAGGACTGGTGCCGCTGCAGCCTCCTGGCAACTCCTCTCCTTTCAAGATCCGAACCAACATCTCTGAAATCAGCTCTGAGGTCTGCAAACAAAGAAAGAGTTTTGTTATAGATGAATCAATGGAGGTCAAACTTAGAGAGATGTCTTAACTCTTCTTGCTGCACCCACCTGGATCCTGGTGGGTTGTGACCTGTCGCTGAATTTCACCCTCAAATTGGCAGAACCGAGACTTGTTGTAAAATGTCTCAAGTGGTCACACAGGCTGTTGGTGCTCAGTCTGTCTGACGGAGACCAGCTCTGGAAGATCCTGTTCAGCAGCAGTTTGGCAGAGGCCAGCCAGGCGTCTGAAACCTCCTCACCTTTCGATCCGCTCCAGCCGACCAAGTGAAGGCCAGTTTTCCAAAGGCTTTGCCCCCCACCAACACTAATGAGGCCTTCGTAAAGGTGCAGCTCTGGATGAAAAGAGACCGGTACACCATCAGGTCAAATGAGACTGAAACCAGCAGGGGAATGCTGAGGATTAATGCTTCTTGTCTTACCTTTAATGTTGGAGTCTCGAGGAATAAAAATGTATCTCATGGCGTCTTCCTTTATCTCTCTAGATCTTTTCATGACACCATATGAATACCAGAGGTAGTTGTCTCTATTCAGAACTCTCTCCTCAACCGAAAGGGTAGCTTCGACCAGATAGCCTCGCTGTCCTACTCCACTACACAGAACAAGATAAACATGTTAATCAGCACAGTGGGATGGAATGTGTGGCTTTGTCTGTGAAAACAGGTTAAAATATTAAAGGAGACACATTCTGATCATCTTCAGGTTTCATCAGTGTTTTCATTCTCTAATGTTCAGAAAACATTTCCTCAAACTTTCCATCGCTGCAGCTCCTCTTTTCAGCCTCTGGCTCAAACACTTTTTAGCTTGTGTCTCTTTAAGACCCCCCCTCCTGTTAGAGCCCAGTCTGCTCTGATTGGTCGGCTGGTCATTTAACAACAAGAGGAACGTTATCATCTACCCACGACTCTGCACTGCCCTCTAGTGGATGAATAGTGGACCCTGTCCGAAAGTCGAATACCCCGACAGGAAGCGAATCTTTAAGTTTGGTTAGCATGGCGCGTGATGAGGAGGGGAAAGCAGATACTGGGTTACTGGGTTATTAATGGGACAGTGTGTAAAAAGGGGTTAAAGAACCAAACCCTTCTTTAGATGTTTCACTGCCACGATGCAAACGTGGACGATAGGAAATATGTGACGTGTAATTAACCTGTATCTGGCTTGTGATGCGGAAGTATCAGTTGGTGCAGATCGCAGAATTTTTATATTTGTAAAAATATAAACAATAACATCTCGTAAACAAACTTACACAAAGTGCGTCACTGTGAGAGGTAAATGTCCTGAAGAGTGAAACAGAGCCAGCGCGTCGAGCTGTTGGTTGAATCTAAACTTTTTGTCCAGCACAGCATAGACATGGAAGGTGAACATGGGGGCTCCAGGGGGCGCTCTCACTGGGCTGGAATCACTGTGCAGAGAGAGAAATACACATTTACAATCAGGTTCAACCACTTGAGTCACAAACATCCGTGTCACCCTCACCATGAGCTCTGGGACCTTCTGGAGGTTTTATCAGTGGTTCTGTCAGCAGCCGTATTGGATGTTCTCTCTCTCCTCCCGTCTCCAGACACGACTCCAGCGTACGATATCGGTCCTGTTGGAGGTTTTGATTGTGTCTCTTGGCTGGAGCCTCCTGCAGGAGGACTCTCCTCCTTCGCAGGGTTTTGCTCCTTTGCTGAATCGGACTCTTCTGAGGCTTTGTTGTTTTCACGTTTCGGAGTCTGAGCAGCGTCGTTGTCCGGCACCGTGGGTTCAGGGGAGTTTTTGTCTCGTCCTGTTTCTGCAGCGTCAGATCCAGGTCCAGTCTTTTCATTGTCTTGTTCGGGAGCAGCTGAGTCTGTTTGTGTTTCCTTGTCCATCTGAACAACAACCTCAGTTTGCGTGAACATGTCTGAACCGTCCCGTGTGGTTGTTTGAGTCTCGACTTGCACCGTCCTCACCTCTTTGCTCCTCGGTTGATTCTCTGGTTCCTGCTCGTTCTCTTCAGCCGGAGGATCCACATGAAGCGTCTCTACAGGAACCTCCTCTGGAGGTCGGCTCCTTGTTGTCGTCACAGCCTCCATCTTCTCTTCTTCTTCTGTGTTTTCACTCCTGGCAGCTGCTCCTGCGTTTGAGTTGTGCTTTCTCTTTCTTGGATTTCTCTTTTTCTTCTTCTCTTTGTCCTGAC
Source organism: Pseudopleuronectes americanus (assembly GCA_038501795.1). NCBI lineage: Eukaryota > Metazoa > Chordata > Actinopteri > Pleuronectiformes > Pleuronectidae > Pseudopleuronectes > Pseudopleuronectes americanus. Next base: position 17,624,930 of record CM076735.1, on the reverse strand, counting down.
CTCTCCGGCTCGGACCTTGTTCCTGGGACACACAGTAACGTACAGTGAACTCGAACCGACGACCACAAGACTGGTTCTCATTTCTTTCAGGGTTTTTAAACACGTTTGTTGTTTGAAACTCTTTTACCTTATTTGCTCTCTGGGATCTTTTGGTTGCATCCCCCTCCCTCTCCTTGGTTCCCCGCTGGGATCCAGGGCGTCTTCCCGCTGCCTCGTCCATCTGTCCACTCTGTCTTCAGGGGCGTCTCTGCTCCATGCTTCCTGTGTCAGGAGGTAAAAGTCAGTCTCATCCACCATGTCTGCAAAACCTCTGTGACACTGTTCGGACAAGCTCCTCCTCCTCAGGGACTTTGACGAGTCGTAAAATAACCTTAAAAACCACTATGGCTGTAGATACCTGTTATATTATCGTCAATTACTTACAATTACTATTTTAAAAATGTAAAGTACAAAATTCCTGACCAATCAGGAGTGAGTCTCAGCTGTCAATCATGACGTCTCAGCCCGTCTTTACACGATCAAATCACCAATTCACCCCAAACTTATCAGGAACATGAAGACTTGAACAAACATTGACAAACATTTATCTCACATCTATTTTGATTTGAATTATTTTGGTCATATCGGATAACGTGGAGAAGGCAGGGTTTATGACGTGTACTGCAGCCAGCCACCAGGGGGCGATGGAGATGCTTTGATTTGACTATCAGAGAATTATCATGTCATCCATCTTTAATCGCTAGTTAGTCTATGTAGACTAATATATCTGTGATGATCAATACATCACAGACCAGAAACCAATGAAATTCAATTTGGAGTCAAATAAAACAGAGGAAGCAGCAAATGATCACATTTTAACGAGTGGAGCCACTATATGTTAATAAATGACTTGAACAATAAGTTATCAATAATCCATCAATCACATTTCATTTGTATGGCCCATTTTCACAGGTTGTCTCAGGACCTAACGTCCTCTGTTCTGAACCCTAACACATAAGACGATTAAAAACTGAATACAAAGTTAAAGTGACAGATTAGATCTATGACATAACAACAGAGAAACTAATAACGACTCTTATTTGCTTCTATGAACATCAGAGCTGGTTTCAGACGATGAGACAAAGATGATTTACTGAGTTCTGATCTGTTAATGTTTGAACACGGATCAGAACTTCACATACAGAGTTTCACTGTGTACTCTGCACAGTGTAGTAGTACATCTGCACAGTGTACTAGTACTTTTACAGTATAAACAGATATTCACTCACCTCCTGGTTCTCAGCTGCAGATGAAATGATCAGGAAACGTTGATAAGACCTGAGATATAAAACTGTAAGAGGACGTCCACAAATTAATCTACTGAAGGGAAACTTTCCAAATAAACTCAGTTTTGTTTAGAATGTTACCGGTTAAATTAAAACATTTAATCTCAAGTAAATAATAATCAGTTCAGGTCTTTAAATCTTCAGTTAAATTCACTAAGTAATAGATTTCTTCACTTTGTTTAAGTGAGTAATTTATTGACGGTCCCTGAACTGAGTTTCAGTTTCATTTCTCACAGAATCGCAACAAACATGAAACTTACGCAGGAGGCGTAACTGAAAACTCGCAACTTACGTAAACTCCGGACGTTTGTGTTGAATGTCATAAATCTGAGTTACATTTAACATATTTTTATTTTAAATAAATGTAGACTGTATCTTCTTTAGTTTAAACTTTGTTGTACTATACAGCTGTTATGTCTAAATATATATAATATTATATATGATCATGTTTCTCTCAGATACAGAAACGTTTGTTCAATGAATGAAAATAACAAATACAAATCTTATCAGGCAAATTTCAACTTTCGGTGGATTAAAGCATCTGTCAGACTTTTTGAATGAACTTAATAATAATTAATATTAACAACACATACAGCTCTTTATGAAAAATCGATTGTGTTCTGTGGAAGATTCACTTCTACCTCATCACTGTGGAGAATGAAAAACCTAGAGCTCATTGTTCTTATGTCTCAGCAGTTCAGTGCTTTTTAGTTTTGTATTTAACACTTTAAGTGTATTTTCTTTAAATGAAATCATTCCTGCAGTTATTACGTGTGATACATTTACTCAAGTGCAAATATGCAACCCGTCTGCTTCAGGTTCAGTCTTAATGAAAACTTGTGATTAGCTTATGAAACATGCATCTAAAGAGATTTAACTATTTGTTAAACCAGCTACAACAGTAAAAAGTGATCAAGAAACAAATGCATCAGTTACAATAATTTTTAATAATAATAAAGATAGTGTTAATACAAGATTAGATATGTACATGACCTCCTCCCACTTTAACCATGGAGGTGGTGATAAAACAGAAAAATTAAATCTCTATATTAATCATTACAGCAAACAGGATTCTGATGCTTCATCCTCAGTTTCCTCCTCAGTCCTGAGAAGCTGCAGGTTTCTGGATTCTCCGGACCACCACCCTGGTCCTCCTCCCCAGGGGTCGGCTCCCAGCAGCACCCAGGTCTCCCAGCAGGGCCCCCGGGGGTCTGGGTTCACCTCGGGGCGCTGCAGGGCTCCGTCCCGACCGCACGCCGTCCACGAAGTCCTCCACCCCGTCGAACTGGACCATGAGGTCGGCCAGACGCTGCTTCAGGGCGTTGAACTCCTTGTAGAGATCCCCCAGGGCGTCCGACAGGGGCTGGATCCTGAAACTCAAATGAGGTAATAAATGAAAAGGTGCTCCTCACTGACACAGAGACAGAAAGTTCCTGGAGGAGAATCACCTCCCGTAGTCGGGCAGCACCGTGTTGTGGTCGTGCAGCAGCAGATCTTTGACCTGCGTCATGATGGCGTATTTCCAGTTGTCTAAGACCAGCGTGAGGTTGGCACAGCCTCTGGTGTTCGTCCTCTCTGCTTCAGGTGAGAAGGAACCAGAAACACAGAAACACAGAATCACTGCAGAGCGTCTCCATCAACACCATCAACACCATCAACACCATCAACACCATCAACACCATCAAAACCATCAACACCATCAAAACCATCAACACCATCAACACCATCAACACCATCAACACCATCAACACCATCAACACCATCAACACCATCAAAACCATCAACACCATCAACACCATCAACACCATCAACACCATCAACACCATCAACACCATCAACACCATCAACACCAGGATCCAACCATTAAACCAGGATTCAAACCACTCACAGATAAATCATCAGGGAAGAAACTGATTTGAATCAGAAACAGAACAATGAGAAATGACAGCAAAGAAATCAGACCTAGAAGTAAAATATGATCAATAAAATCTACTGAAATATGAATAAATACTTTTTAAATTTGAATTAGAACAAATATCAAATGTTTATTTACAACCTGGAGGCTTTTTATAAATTAAAAACTCAACACGTGAAGATAATGTTAAAATACTGTTTGTGTTTGAAGTTCTAGTTTATGTGTTGACGTTAATACACTGTTAGATAATATATTATATTATAACTGTAACAACTTTTAATTTGACATTGAAAAGTTCTAAATGCAGGAGGAAGATGATTTGAGGGAAGTTGAAGATGATCTTTTTCTCCACTCACCTTCGTTCCTCAGACCCACGTCTGCTCTGTGAGTTGTTTTCTGTCTCTGAGCTGCAGACAGAGTCAGCACCAGGATGAAGAGGAGTCCAGAAGTCTTCATCCTTCAATCTGCGTCTGCACACACACAAACACACACTTTACTGTGACCTGCTGAGCGACACCATGAAGAGTTACATCCTCACGTGCAGTGAGTAGGAACAGAACCTGCAGTGGAGTCAGATGATCCTGTGTGGACGGAGCAGAGTCCTGGTCTCAGATCATCTGAGGAGGAGGGAAGGTCCCCAGAAGCCCCTCCCACATGACGTCAGTTATCAGGATTTTACTTCAAGTTCAAACTTCAACAAAAGACAAAGAACCTTCATCTTGATCTGAACTCATCATCAGAGTTTTCACTGACAGAAGACGTGTCCTTCTCTTTAAACCAGAGGAACAGGCCGAGGACGTGTGCACAGACCAGGGATCAGTTCTGAAGGAGCTCCAGCCGACGTGTCTGATGTTTCACATTCCTGCTCCTCATCTGTTTCCCATCCGGAGGAGCCCGACCCGGGAGGAGATGGAGCTCCACTCGACTCCACCTGCTCTCGTCACTCATGTTCAAACATCTGTCGTATGGAGGCAAAACACTGACAGAGGTGGAGATCAAACTCTAAAGATAAATCACCTGAGCTCAGCTGAATTAATGAGGTGATTGTCGATACTGATATTTGTGGGTAAAACATTCGATAGTGTCTGATATATGTATATATATATATATTAAAAAAACTTGTCAATGATTTATAACCCTCACGACAATCGTAACTGAGGTTTGATATTTAACAGCTAACCATTCATTTTATAATAAATGACCATAAATAGAGAAAAGGAGCCAAATAAATAGAATTTAAATAGAAAATGTTTCTTTTCAGTAAAATAGGTTTTTGTATCATCAAACACACACATGCTGATGTTATGGGATCATAGTGATTGTTTTTTATTCAGACGACATTTAAATCGTTTGAGCTCTAAAAATCAAGGGTTGTTTAAATTCTTTGTGGAAAACTGTTTGTCTTAAAGTTCAAAATAAAAATTACCCACTTCTCATAAACCAGTTGATTATTTGTATGAATACGTGAAAGTGATGAAAACCCAGAAAGGCTGATGTCAGTAATCGACAGCTTCACATGCATCAAAAAACAACAGAGACATTTAGTGCAAAAGGAATTTTTGTTGTTTATTTCATTTTTTTTAAATTGTATTTTGTTTGAAATCCAGATGAACAGCACACGACTCTCTGCGTCGTCCTTTAACTCAGCGAGGAGCGGCCGTGGCTCCAGGAGCGAGCTCAGCTAACAGATCCCAGACCAGTACAAAAAGAGAAGCTCGCTGCCGTCCGTTACCGTGACATCAGAGAAGATGCTCTCACATTATTCACACAGGGGTGGGGGGGCAAAAACAATCCAAGCTTTTTCAATCTACAAATTAAAATCTATTCTCACTTCATCCATGGAATTACTGTCAAGCTCTAACGAAGCAACCACTTCTCATAGATCTCTCAATGTGCAGCCCGAGACCCGCCCACTTTACTGAAGAGGCCCGTTTCCCTGGAGACGACCCCGGGGTCAACTCGGTTCAGTTGAGAAACGAGCGACAGTGACGTGATGTGTTGATATGTCATTTTGTTCAAATTCCTCAAATTCATCTTTAAATCTTCACACTTTAAAGCAACACTATGTAACTTTGACTGAGCAACAGCGCCCCCTGCAGACACACACACACAGGCTCAGTGTACGAGCGATGACTTTATCAATCTATCAATGTGTTTGAGATGTTTCTGATCATTTTGGACGAAGTGGAGACAAAGGAAACATTTTGCTGCCTCATGTTAATGATGTTAAACCCGAACTGAACCTAAATGACTCAAACGATGAAGTTTTGGTCCCAATAATCAAAACCCAGAGGAAACTAAGAAGTTAAAGAAGGAGTTTCAACTGAAGATCTGGATATGCTCTCCACTGACTGGACCATGTTAAAAGGGAAAGTTTATCTAAAAGTATTTTAATGGAATATGAAGATCGTCTTGTTTTGTCTGTCTTGGGCTTAAAACTGTAAATCTGTTCATGAGTTAAGCTGCTGGAGGAAAGTCGAGTGAGAAGTTACACGGCCGACGCCATTTCAAAAGCTGCTCGTCCTCCTCGTGTTGACAGAAGAGACATCAGAAGGATCTGACGGCGAGAAAAAGGAAAGTGACGGGGGGGGGGAAGTGGACAGCACCAGTTGTTTCTATAAGCAGGAATAAGCCTTGTCTTTCTTCCAAGTTCAAACCATCAAAACTAAAATTCCAACAAATCAGTGAGAGATCTTCAGGAACCACTTCAAGCTAGAGGGACGTCGGTCGCAGCACAAGCTGCACTCATCTCATCCACCCTCTCAATCCAGGACTTCTCTTTCCAAACATTTTTAAGATATTCAATACTGAAAATAAACTCTCTATTTAACCACAGCAGCTCTGGAGCTCGTGACGTTCTCGTTGGATGATTGTACTTTGAGGGGCTCGTCATGGAGACCTGTGAAAACCTGACGGAGCAGAGTTCACGCTGAAGATTCAAAATGTTAAGGTTTCGCTACAATCAGATAAAAAAAGAAAAAGAAGACGCTTCATTAAATAACAGTTTCATTCCTCAAATGTATTTATACACAGCAAAAATTCTCCAGAAGACGAAGTGAGCGGGGCACTGATCTGAGCGAACGTCCAATCACTCGAGTCTTTGCTGTCGTCCTGAGTCACAGCAGGATTTATCTGAGCTGGGGTAAAGAGGCGCTGTGAGGAGGGACACAAAGAAAGTCTGATTGAACTTTATTCATTGAACCAACTGGATGTAAACGGGAGCATCCCTCCCCCGTCACAGCAGCCGGCTCCTGGTGCAGCGGCGTCATCGGCGAGTTAAGAGGCCAGCGCTGTGAGAGATCACGGACGCAGGTGGGGGGGTAGTGAAGGGTGGCGGGTGTTTAACTGTGGGGCAGGCTGCACATCTCACAGTGCTCTGTGCCGGGCTGGTTCATGAAGGTGCAGTGGAGGCAGGACCACATGGCGGAGGAGGAGGCCGGGGCTGAGGGGCCCCCCATGGCCCCGAACCCCAGAGAGCTGGAGGGCTGCCCCCCCCACCGTACCTGAAACACAGGGGAGGGATTACCAACTGCCCGATCAAGAGAGATTAAGCAAATTAACGTAGAAATATATATATTGCACATGAATCGGAGGCAGAATGTGAAAGTGTATTCAATGAGCTGCTGCTGGTCGCTGGTTGTGTGGTTCTGCAGTGACTCACTGCACAGCTGCTCGATGGTGGCCCACTGCTCAGACTTCTTCCAGGTCTGTGCCAGATCCTCGTTAGAAGTCTTCACTGCCTCGAGTAGCAACCCGATGCTGTCCTGCAACAAACAGAAAACACCAAATCATCAAGTTGCAGGGTTTTGGTTTCGTGAGCCTCGGTGTTATAGACTATATGTGAATATCTGATCAGGCAACTGGGCACAGAAAAATGATTTGTCTTTTCTTTAGTTCTCAAATCAAAAGCACTTGTGATCGTAACGAGCGGCCAGTCTGAAATCGAATGAACAAAGGGTCTGAGTGAAAACGTCCTCACACCACTGAGCACTTCCAGATGTGCTCGTCTACGAGTCCCGACTGAAAGCAGAGGAGACTTTGAAGTGTTGACTTACTCTCAGAGGCATGACCTCATTGGTGACGAGGAAGAGGAGCAGATGGAAGTCGGACACGATGTCCAAGAAATCCGTGGAGGTGCACTGGGACAGGTACGTGGCTAAACTGTGGAAGTTCTGCACAGACACACAACACAACACATGTAACTTCCTCTCAGCTGTAAACATGAAGCTGGAACTGGTGCCTCAGGTTGAAATACACAGATGAAGGCAAAACTGGACAGAAGAAAAACTTTGGATTGTGGCTGCAGCAGCTATGAGGCTGCTCAATAATTACCCTCAGTTATAGAAAACATGTGACGATTATTAGAAATGGTCACAGCCTTCAAGTCAAGTGTGTGTGTGTGTGTGTGTGTGTGTGTGTGTGTCTCCTGCCCTCTTACTTGAGTCTCTCCGAGTATATCACGGTTCTCGATGGGGAAGGGTTGTTTGGCGCAGAAGGTGAACTGAGGATCCTTTGGAAACGTGGTGGTGATCTTGAAAGGGTTAAAAAAGGGAAATTAGACTAAATGCTGCATGAATACATGTGTGTGCTTAGTATGTTAAAAACCAAGTGTTACTCACATCTATGATGAGATACTCCACAGGAAGAGGCCGAGCCAGAAACGTGACGTCATTTCCAAACTTGTCTGTGTCCTGTTGGAATCAAACGAAAATCTCAACATCTGAAAACAAACATCTGGATAAACTGAGTCATGACACCTGGGCCAAAGAATCTGGAAGATATTATCCAGCTCATTTTTATAACGATCAGTAAAATGTTGCATCCTTCACATGTATGAGCTGGTACCTTGAAGAAGACGTCGGGGACGTACTGCTCGGAGCTGGACTCTTTAGCGTAGCCCAGCTCGGGGGCGTCTTTGCAGGGCAGCAGACACTCGTCTCTCACCAGGGCCATGCACTGGTTGGACACCTGGTATCCTTCAAAGTGCACCTGGTTGTCTGGACTTCCTGCAGACAGCAGAGACACAGGCTGATGCACTCGTGGGAATAAACCCGGAAAACATCAATGAAAAGACTCAGAAGTTTTACACATGACATCATTAACCAGGCATGTTGTCCGTGTCACTGTGGGGTGCAGAGTATGTAAATCTTCTGCCTCACACATGCAGCTCATTAACACGCTACGTCTTCACACCAGGGAAAGTCAAACAGATGGACCAGGGCTGGAATCACATGTGTATCATGACATCAGCTTTGGCTGCAGAGCCTCATTAATGCAATGAACAGTGATGAGGTCACCACAACGCTTTGTGCACTTATAAGAGATTTTGTGCGTTTAGAATAGAAGAGTAAACACTTGGCGTTGATTCCACAGAGATTTGTTCTTATAGAGCATGTGTCTTGAATTACAGCGTTAATCTGGCCTCTAAATTACAGCCCACACAGAGTGGATACTCAAGACCGACAGCCACCTGACAGTCTGGACTGACCCTAACCCTAAAACATCTGTAAAGAACAAATAGGTGAAGATACTAAATAACAAGGGTTTTGCAATAACACACAGAGTTTCTGCAGGTTTCAATGAGTTCATTCTAAGACCTTTTAAGGTCTTAATGAATGAAAACTCAGCTCCTTATGTCACGCTGTTGGAAGAGAACGAGTTTCCTACTTCATATGAAACATTACGATATTTAACTGTAAAATCACAAGCAGCTGGAGATTCTTTGTGAAATAAAACAAAATAACGATCCAAGTAACACATGTTGGGATCTTGAAGAATTCTAACTTCAGCACTAAGTGATGGAAATCATTTTCAGTTTGCACTTCAGCCTCAGAGGGAAGGAAGACGTACCTGTCGCCAGCGCCGTCACAAACTTGGATCCGAAATGTCCGTCTCGCGAGAGTTTGCAGGGGTTTGAGTGTAGATTCTGGAAGTACCCTGCTGTGATGCACTCCTCTGCGCTCAGGAAGTGCGAGTCCTAACAGGAGAGAGAGCAATGATAAGTCATAGAGGAGGAGGTCAGGACGTCGGTCTGAGGAGCAGGCTTCATCCTCACCTTGTTTCTTGTGTATCGGACAGTGCCTATCCTCGTGTCCTCAGAGAGCAGGTCTGTGAAGATCCAGCCCACCTGGAAACCAGAGGGAGATTCAATCAGATTCAATCCATCTGCTCCATTCATAAAACAAAGAGGCATCCAAGAAGTGGAGTGTGATATCATGAACAGAGCAGAGAAACAGGAACTAAGTTAATTAATCATTTGATAAATTTATCTGATGAAATCTACACAAACACCTTCACATGCAGTGTGTGAGTGAAGTGTCCAATATCTCAACCAGTTAAAAGACAAATCCTGCCAGTTTAATGCAAAGTGGAAGACAGTAGAGCCAGGTTTAGATTTGCCTGTCTGACCTTAGCATTTCACATATTCCAGCTCTACAGAGCCATCAAAAACTGTTTGATTCCCTTTAAGTCCTCTGGTTGAACGTGTTCAAGCCTTTTCTCAATAATAAATCAATTTCTAGTCAGAGGTTGCGATTCTGGGCCGTGAAAATCATAAATCTGCTTTATAACTCCTGCCAGCTCAGTGTGGAAACACAGTATGAAAAGCCCAGCTTGTCTAAAGCCGTTGAGAGACGCTGTGAAACAGAGCCGCTGAAGGAAACAGAGCCGACCTTGCACAGGCCCAGTTTGGCAGCAATTTCATCCACAGCTGCAGCTTTGGGATCCTCCAACATTTCCAGGTTGTTCTGAGTGGCATTCTGTAACAAGGAAGAAAAAGAGTCTTAAATTCACCTGCTAGGTAAAAGCTCAACAAAGGATGCTCACATGAACAAATAGGATAATGAACAGTTCATAATTACAATGATACTGAATGATACTTGATGAGAATCTCTCACCTGTGGAGGTTCGTAGATGGCGGCCACCTCAGCTCTGATGCCCAGCGGGATGTCTTTGTGCTCAGTGTACTTGCCGTACAAGTATCCCATCCTCTGGCTGCCCGTCTTCCTCCAGAAGTCCAGGAAGCGGTTGGCAATGGTGTGGTTCTCAAACATGATGTTATCCACGTGTCGGTATTTCTGGAAGAAGAACACAATTCAATGATCTCCCTGTCCATAAAAACACACCTGCACACATCACATGACCATTTACATACAATTGTCATGGGATGTTGAGTAATTTTAAATAAAACATCTGATAAATGAGTAAATGCAAACACTACTTTTTGATGGCTTGCTCAAAAATGGTGAACTGTAGCTTCATTGTCACAGACACACAGGTACAGTTACATACTTGTCTGTTCAGTGTGAGCGCACTGGGCTGGCACTTAGTGCAGATACCCTCAGGCCAGGGAAGGTGGCCCTCACAGCCCGACTTGATCTTACAGCTGATGTTCTCCAGAGCTGCAAACTTCCCTCTGCAGGATGTGAAACAGACTTAGAACCTGGAGACGAGATGGAAGCATTTCTATCGGAAGAGTAAAAACAACTTCTCACTTATCAGATCCTCCGGTCAGCTTGCGAAGGTATGCGTGGAATGACATGTGCTTCACTGGTGGGTCGAGGTGATTCAGGTAGTCTTCATCAAAAGGCTGAAAAGGAAAAGAGGCAGATACTCAGCAGGTTAGAACTGTCCCACAGCTTCAGTGTTAGCTTTACATCTCTCTGACTTCTCTTACCTCTAACGGTACACAGTGCACACACTTTCCAAGGGCACCATGACGACATCTGTAACAAGATGAGAAGTGTTAGAGATCTAAGAGAAACTCTTCACTAAACAATCAACACCAGGACGTCTCCTCCTTACAACTGGGGATCTTTGTTCCTGTAGATCTTGCCGTCTTGCTTGGTCAGATACTGATCGATTTCATCTTCCTGGACCATGGTTGATGAGAAGGACCGAGGGATCATGTTGGACGATGAGGAAGAGGACAAGATGGACGGTAGTGATGAAGATGTGTGCGGGGTGGCCGTGTCCATCACCTCCCCGGAGGAGGTGGAGGAGCCTGACGGGTACAGATACAGCATGTCGCCATGCCTGAAGCAAATAAAGAGAAATAAGATGATTCATCATAATAATAATGGCAAAGAAATTCAATTGATGAATAAATTCCCATACATTAATCAACATGAAATAACCATTAATAATTTGTATTACTTTTTGACTAAACAACTTATTTTTTCAAGGAACCACAGAACTTAATTTGACAATAACACTTTTAAAACATCCTCAATCTGACCGAGTGTTGGAGAAGAGACCGTGAATCTACTTTGTCATAATTCTAAAAACTCATTTGTTGTTACTCACTTGATCTTCAGCCGGCCGAGGGAGACCTTCTGGGACAGGAGCTCGTCGGTCTTGTTGCGGTTCAGGTAAATAGAAAACCCATTGGAGATGAACCCAAACTCTGTGGCCACCTGAGGGAGAAGGGGAGTTTCCTGATTAGAATGAGCAACAACACACTGATATCTCATCCCACTGCACTGACTTTGTAAACCACCTTCAGTGTTAAACAAGTCCTGGCTCATGATGAGCAGTGTGTCTCCTGCTCTGCTTCAGTTTGTTTCATCACAGGAAACACTTCACACCAGCACATTGTGCAAAGTGCGTCCATCTCAAAGCAGATTAGCAAAGAGCCTCTTGGCACGAGAGAACCTCAGCTTGTGAGAACACCTCTTACAGTCACGACACTTTGAGCCAAACTAAGCTACTAAGAGCAGGACGTGTTTGTCATCTCATCCAAACATCACATCATGCTATCAGACAACATGATGCTGTGACTGCTCTGCATTACTTTAGATTTACTGAGTTAAATCAGCCATTAGTGAACTCAGAGAGCAGAACTGTTTACATCGGAACAGGACAATTGTGTTGGAACTTCCAAAGTAAATCCTGTTAATCATTGTTAATGTGTATTTATAACGTGGTTGGTAAAACTGAGCAGGGAACAGTCTTTGAGCATTAAATCCTTATTTTTCCTGAAGCCCACAAAGCGCAGTGTGAGCTGCTGTCGCTGTGCGCTGGTGAAACTGAATCCTGTTTGTTTCACAGAGCGTCGAGCTCCTTTCATTCCGTCTCAGCAGCAGAAATATAACCTGCAGGGCTCCAGCCGCCTCTGGCCTCTCTGCCTCAGACCCGTGGTTTCCATTCCACCCGTCGCTGGCTGCACTTGAGCCGGGACTGAAACTGCTCCTCCATTGATCTGCTGCACCGTCCGGCCTCGACTCAGACTCATGCATCTTTGATGAGATGATACTGGAATTCTCCACTGGGACCGTTCTGATGAACTCTGCTTCTATTCTAAGTTTTTCAGAACCAAAGATGTGATTGTTCTTAAAAACATGTCCACTTTAATTAACTACCTATTTATAAATCCTTTGTGTTTGTTATCCTGTTTAATACTCGTGTGGAGGAGTAATCTCGTGGCTGTAAACCACAAACGGTCGTGCAGATGTGATGATAAGAGTCAATCCAGTATATTTTGTGGATATATCACATTTACTTGGATCGATCACTGTTACTGGGATTTATTAAGATTAAGATGCATTTATTTATCCCAAACACATGCACAGACACACTCATGCAGGAAGGTAAATGTAACCTCTGCTTTTGACTCATCTGGTGCAGGACACACAGAGCAGTGAGTGACTATGTGCGGCGCTCGGGGAGCAGATGTTGGGGGAGTAAGGTGCCTTGCTCAGGGGCACTAGACAGGGTCTAGAGAGACTCTTGGATTTTTGGGCAGATCAATCCAGGTTCGTCTTTTGTTGTCTCTCCGTGGAATTGAACCAGAGACGAACCAGAGACCTTCTCTGCCCATAGTCCAAGTTTCTGCCACTAGACCACCGCCTCTCCAGTTACTGGGATCTACCACTGTTACTGGGATCCACTGTTACTGGGATCCATCCCTGTTACTGGGATCTGTGTATCACTGTACCTTTTCAAAGAAGGCATCAGCGGTCTCCGTCTTGTTGGCAGGGATCTTCTTCATCCCGCTGGGGGACTGGACCCTGATGATCTGATGGGACAAAGACAGAAAGGACAACATGAAGCTCCAGCTGGTTCTCTGTGGTCTGCACAGACCATGATAACATGATCCTTTAACTCCTCCCAGTCAACACAAGGGAGCCCCCCCCCCTCCCCCTCCCCCCTGTACAGTCAGGACATCATGACAACGATGACAGCGCAGAAAAGTCCTGTTGACACTGACTCCCCCCCCCCACACCACCGAACAGCTCCAGCCCGGTGACACGAAGCTGATTCAACTTAACACCGTTAACTGGAACTTTCCCAGCGGCGCCATTAAAACACTTTCACTGAGTTCACACCAACACGACTCCCATTAAACCTTCCAGCACATTCCAGGTCTTCGTGGACTAACGAGCTGAACGAGCCCACGAGCCTCCCGGGCGGGTGGATCCCGGACCCGGAGGAGGTGGTTCGGCCTCAGCGTTTACAAACAAAGCCTGTTTCTACTCGGATGTCGTCAGCTAACCACAGAGCTAATGCTAGCCGGCTAGCTAAACAGGCCCCAGTCACTCTGTGCTAGTGACGCTAGCCTGCTAGCATTAGCAGCCGAGCTAATTCTGCTGCCTCATCACTCCGGGCTCCGGGCTCAGCTCGCGGGTCAGCGGGAGGAGAAGCGGCCGCGGCACTCACCATGGTCTCCGCCATGTCGCTCCGGTCTCTGCTCCCGACGGATCTCACGGTGCGAACGGACACACGCAGCGAACACAGGAGTCACGAAGCGTCAGAGGCTGACAGTCAACGAAACTCCATCACACACCGGGTGCAGCAGACATTGGTGGCCGACTGTCCGCCACCGGTCCCACACTGAAACGACCCCGGCCGAAACAAGCGTGACTTTACCTGAACACACACGTTCCGCTTTTTTTCTCCAGTTTAAATGATGTGAAACTGTGAGAAATTATATTTTGAACAACGGGAGAAGTTTATAGAAAGATCTGTAGCTTCAGTTTTATATTTGATTGTATTTGAATTTGTATAGCTTTTTTTTAAATGTATTTTGTCATAGTCTGAATGAGACCAATGAGCGACCATTTGTGTTGGAGGTGGATATAAGGAGCTTTATAATAAATGTTATAACACAAGATATAATGAATCTATAACATTGTTATGTTATTCAACACTATTCAATATTGTACATGACATCTTAACAAATTATAATTAGACCATTAAATATATTCATTGTAACAAGATATGACAAAATGTGAAATAATATTACTATGATGGTTTCAATACAGCACAGGTGGATAGATAGATAGATAGATAGATAGATAGATAGATAGATAGATAGATAGATAGATAGATAGATAGATAGATAGAGATAGAGAGTAGAGAGAGAGAGAGAGAGGGAGAGAGAGAGAGAGAGAGAGAGAGAGAGAGAGAGAGAGAGATCTAAATTTAATCTTTCTGTACTAGCCTTTCATTTTCATTATATTCTGTATGAAAGAATCAAAACTCAAAACATGGTCACTTTATCAATAAGTGTGTATATGTGTACATTAATATGTGGACTGTATAGCCTGCTTGTAAATTTGTTTTCATGTCACGACTGAAGTAAAAATAAATCATCGATCGACTTTCACACTGAATCATTCTTGGTTTGATAAATTAATAAAATCACTGTTTCTATTTTCCTCTTTTTATGATTTATTTTTCTGTACCAGATAACGACAAATGAGAGCGACAACAATGACCTTAAAAACACAAACATAAACACACAGATTGGAATTATGAGCAATAAACATGTAATAAACATAAAATACTTTAAAACAGTAATATTGTACAAAGGACATGCAAGAGATATGAGACTTATTGTAGAAAATATTACGATAATAATTCTGCCCTTTCAAATCACACGTTCTAGTTTTTTGTTGGTAAAGCGGTTTCTTTCTTGAATTTTTCATAAAAAATAACGTCAAAGGTCATGTTTTTAAAGCCTCTTTCATACTAACTCACATGTATCCAACACTAGCAGATATTTATTTAGTATAATAATAGAAACTTTAGAGTGAATAAAGGTCTGTATCCAGGTGACGTATGGACGAACGTGGACCAGAGAAGTCACGAGAATCAGAAGGAAAGATCCTAAACATGAGCAGATAAAGTGTGAACTGCAGAATCAGAAAAAGAATCCAGGACAGAGAGTGAATGTGTTTTTTGTAGAAGGTTTTTTCTTTTTCCATTTTTTGTGTCTGTTACAGTTCGTCGTGGACGTTTTTGTGGAACAGTTCCATTTGAAGCCGGGAGACGGAGCCTGAGGCAAATGGTCTGAAGCCTGTAATCCGTGGAGGATGCAGGAAGGTGCACGAAGGCTCAGATGATGCCGTACTGGGCCAGCTCATGCAGCTCCAGGTGATTGAAGGCCTCCCAGGGGCAGATGACGGTGATGTCTGCAACAGAACACGGAGATGTGAGCTCGTTGAGGTGAATCAGAAAACAATGTGAGATGCTGTTTATTATCTGGAGAGAACTCACCTGTGCCTAAGCCCTCCATTCCAGGGATATCGTCACCAAAGCTGGAAAGAAAAATGTATTACACACCCTAATTTGCTGTTATTCATGGAGCTCAAAAGAAAAGATATCCCATGCTTACCCCTGGATGCCCTTCTTTGGAGGCTTGCTCTTGAACTGACGAGTCTGCCTCTGCTTGAACTTGGGGGGGCCCTTGCGTGGAGTGGCGGGGCCCCCGCTGACTCGGGTGGCCGACTTGATTTCAGCTTTGGGCGCCTCGAGGTTCATTCTGAGCTGTTAGGGTTCCTCTGTGCAGGAGGTCGGCTTCACTGCGTCTCTCTGAAGAGTTGACGTCCCGATGAGGAGCTCTTCATTTAGAGAACATGGAAGAAAAGAACAATGGGTAAAGAAATGGAAGTAAAGGACCATTTCCAACTATTTATTCTCTGTGAATCCTGTTAGTGTGCAACAACAGTTTATCTGACCTCTGCCTGACCTTAGGCTTCAATCCTCTCACTGATCTGACAAACACCTGCTGGGATTTACGCTCATATTTCCCGCTAATTGAATGTCTGAGATGGACCGCACCTTTCAGCGTGTTCTGGGAGGATGACCCAATTTCCCATAATCCCTGGCTCAAGTTAATAAGAAGTCCCCCTCTCCGTTTCAAGCCGGGCGTCCACATGTAATCTCATTAGAGCAAGGACGACAGCGTGTTTGTGCTGAACCTGCACTGAGGGTCTAAAATGATCAATCCTCTCATGGTGTCCCGGAGACAGTGACGGACATGAACAGGTCTAAACTGTCACTGTGATAACAGTATACATATCTTTAATATAACCACCATCACAACTTATTAAAGATACTGTACATCATCTAAATTATGAATGTAAGTACAAACATATCTAGAAATGAATGTTTTGGCTACTTTGGAAGCAGAACAAACCCTTTTTACAGAAGAACATTTCACATCTTCATTTTACCTATTGGCAGACATGATGCTGCAGTTTGGAATATATTAAAAGCTCAATAAGAATCTTTCTTTAAAAAAAGTCTGTGATCAGTCAGCACAAACAAACTCTTTAGCAGGAGATGCATAAGCAAAAATCTGCTCTTATTCTTTCCTCTGATTGTTCCTGGTTTCAAACTGTTTCACTCAACATGTTTCTGACTTTTATTTCACAGAAAAACAGGATTTCTCAAAGTGAGAAGTTTTATTTCAATGGCAGATAGAAACTTGAAGCTAAACTAATATAAAAGAGTTCTAACAGTCCTCCACTGATGAATAATCAAACATTCAAAACTATTTATCGTCCCTTTTAAATACATTTTTTTAACCTTCATTCGATCAAACTAATCTCTAGAGATTTTTAAATGTCTTTTTCAATATA
Organism: Pseudopleuronectes americanus; assembly: GCA_038501795.1. Classification (NCBI taxonomy): domain Eukaryota; kingdom Metazoa; phylum Chordata; class Actinopteri; order Pleuronectiformes; family Pleuronectidae; genus Pseudopleuronectes; species Pseudopleuronectes americanus. Next base: position 17,607,825 of record CM076735.1, on the reverse strand, counting down.
TTTTTCACAACATCATTTTCCTGGTATAGCTCCTGAGTTTTGACGATGGTTACCACCACTAACACATAAATCCAAACATCTCGGTAATATCACTGTCAGTCGTCATGGTTACTCACCGGCTGTTGGGTGGAGGACAGCCTCTCGGGTGGGTGTGAGCAGATGAGTGGAGTTCTACACTAGGCTCTCTGTGAGGGCCGGTCGGGGCTCGGGGCCCCTCTTATATTCTGAGCCCTGCAGAGGATTACCTGCACGCCGCCTCCCGGCTGCTCTCATGTTCCAAATAAACAAACGTCACAATGATGTGATCATCACACGTTCATTTACAGGATCGTTCCAGATGTGTGGAGTCAATCTTCAGGTTGATTGTTTGCTGCTGATTCTGAGCAAAGTGATTTTAAAAGTGTATCAATACAAATCATTTACATGAAATGACTCAAATCTTTATTTGGGATGAAACTAAGGATTTAAACTGTTCATTCTGTTCACTGTGTTGAGGATAAAACCCTGAGTGATGCTCATCAGATCTCTGAAGTGAGAACAACATGAGATAATACGACCTGGGATCTGTGGATATGGATTATAGATGCAGCTGGAAGCTTCATGAGAGGAAGACTTGCTCCCTCTTCGTTATGCAACCATCTCACCATCTGCTTCAGGCCAAACCCTCAAGTCCTCCAGCCTGTAAACGTTTCAATAAATCATCTCCCCATCAAGACAAATCAAGGGATCTTCATAAGAAAGCATTAGATAATTCATTTATAGTTAAACAAGGCATTTTTAAATCTAAATAATGGATCATTACACTTGGTTAGATCTGCAAGTGCATTGAAGGGACATGATTTGTCCTCCAATCTTCTTTATTTGTAAATATCAGCTGATGTCAACCCGTCAACATCAACTTCAACTTTTAAGAAACAACATATTAAGAGATTTAAATGTTTATATTGATATCCTTTAAAAAGCAAATCCACCTCGACAGAGTTTCTACTGCTGCGATCAAGAGATGTTTCTGAACTCTTTAAAATCAAACTGCTTTAAAAAGTGTTTTTCTCTTCGTTACTTCACAGTTTGAGATTCTCGGTGCTGAGCGAAGCTTCACATTCTGCTGCTTCTTATTCATAAACAATAACATAACATTAGATCAATAATCAGTTGAATAGTTGTTTTATTATTAACTTCACTGAATCAGCTGAATGTGACAGAACAATACTGATTCTCTTTACTGGGGGACATGTGATCAGATGCTGGGAGGTTATTAAGACACGTTAATATCGAGAGACGACACGTTGGCACTAATCTTGTGTTTTCCATCACGTCAGAGTGGCTGGGCACACGGTTCTGTGCATGAGCCGTGTGTAATCCTCTGTGTAACCCAGATCAAAAGAATAACTGTGGCTGCCCATCGTCTCCTGTGTAATCAGGACTTACACAGAACCACAGGAACCAGACCAGTGCTGAGTCAGGGAGAGATCAGGGTCACAAGCAGAGAGGCTGCGTTCACCTGCCGGCACTCAGCCGACTGACAGACGTCATTCTCACTCCACTGAACTTCTCTGACATGATCCACCAGCTTGTTCTGTGTGGTCAGCAAGAAGAGTTCTTTAAATCCCATTCACATCAAATGGAATTCATTGTTTTATACGTTTCAAAAGGAGAAATTAACATTTAGAGAGTCAGCTGCCGGAGAACAATTCAGAAGCAGCTGGTTGAATCCACATGATGATGATGAATTAGATTAAGATAATGTCAAAATATTTTCACTTAACGACAACAGGTAGTTTTATGAGTATCTAGCTCCCTCTAGTGGACTGTTCTTGTGTAGATGTGACAACAAGGAAAACACCTCTTATAAATAACTTTTAATTAAAAAAATCCTAAAACAAACTTCAAGCATTTAATTTAAATTAAATAAAGCTAATAATCTATATGCATAAGATACATTTACCACTTCAGTTCAAACATCAAAAAACTTAAATAAATCATGTGTTTCACGACCAAAGGAACATGACAGTGAATTATTCAGATTCATGAATCAGAGACACTCATTGAAATGAACAGGATTTTCTCAGGTCAAATTCCATCTTAAAGTCTAAGTTCTATCGCCATTATTCAAATCAGCAATAATAAATAAAGTTTAAATGAAGCCTTCAGTTGATTTGTGCAGGAAACACAACATCATTAGATTTTGTAGCACCTTCAGGTCAGTGTAACATACGTGACAAGATGATATGTTATAATCCAAACTGTAACATGTGGAGGTAAAATAAGAGACTGTGGTGTAAAGTATAAAGTGTTTGTCAACACCGGCAGTAAAACATCACGTCTTCTTCAGGAGTCTAATCTCCATCTTCAAGTAGGTTTTAAGGTTCTCGTCCAGGACGTTCTCCTCGATGGCGGCGAGCGCCTGGTCGCCTCCGTCGTGGTAGAACGCCAGCAGCTGCTCGGCGTGCTCGATCCACACGCAGTTATGACAGCCGCTCATGCAGCAGTGTGTGGGAGGGGGGGGCGGACCCTGGTCAGGAGTCCAAGTAGAGGGACTGTGGCTGGGTCCTGGTTCGGTGGAGCACTCGGGGGGGTCAGGAAGTGAGGGAGGAGGAGGAGGAGGAGGAGGAGGTCCAGCAGAGAGGCAGCGAACCGTCCTGCTCCAGGTCTCCTGAGGCCGATGAGAGCAGGGAGGCCTCATGGAGAGGAGGCCCAGCTGAGGGACACAAGAACAGGATGGTTAGTTATTGGTTCTGACCCCTGTTTGTATCCTTCTTTTAATTATGGAAACTAGAGAGGACAGAAAAGTAAGAACTTCATCTTTCTGTCAACTCGACCATGAAGCTTGAATCTAATGTGTTTCTACACATTGGATCTGAAAGGAGGAGCTACAGAGACGTGAAGAAGAGCAGGTTAATGGATGGGACAGTTCTGATTGTCTGAGGTTTGACCTTCATCAGTGGGAAGGATTCTCTCTGAGCTCAGTGAGATTATGTTCTTATAATCACTGATTATAAGAACATAATAAACTACAGACAGACCAGACCCACTGTGCAGAGCTGTGTGTTGTAATGGAGTCAACACATCAGCAGCAGCTCCATCAACATATGATCGTTTCTGTCTGATCGTCGTGATTAAACTTCTTCTTCTGTTAAAGTAGAAGAAACAACGCGACGTGTTTCCGGTTCTTTTACCGACGGAATGAGACAAACACAAAGTTACAGCTCAAAGTCAAAGTGTCACATGACAAACTGACAGGGGAGCATGTAAGCTAGTTAGCTTAGTTAGCTCGTGTTAGTTCGGGTTAGCTTAGTTAGCTCGTCTTAGCTCGGGTTAGCTCACCTTGTGAACAGACGCCGTCCTCACCGTGTTCAGCATCGCCACAGGAAACAGGAAGTCAGGTTCTATATCTGTGTCATTCACATGTTATATGATATTAAACATCTCCAGATGTTAGCACTACAGCTGTAAGCGAACAAAACGTCATTTCCACATTCCCGTGAACTATGACCTCTGTGTGAGACGGCAACAAACGAGCTGATTGGCCGGTAGGAAAGTAAACGACCAATCACATATCGCCTTTCCAACGTTTAAACCAATAGAAAGCGTAGAACGGTTTGTGGGCGTTTGACAAGAGACTGGTTGTATTTACGACGTTTGTCCAGCAGGGGTCAATGTTTCATCTGAATAGATACATACTATGTATACGGTCTATTATATTACTAGTTAATTATAATTTGTATGTTTCAACAAATCATGTATACATGTGTTTATATTAAATAATATATCAATATAAATATTTCAATAAATAATGTGTTGTAGGGAGGAACTCCCTACAACACATTATTTTTGTATAACAGCTACATATAAATAAAATACAAAATATATTTTTGTTATTGTTTGTTACCTGACCATGAGATGAACTAATTAACTTTGAATCTGAAGTCGACTTCACAGAATCTGAAGTCGACCTAAACACCTTCCTCTGTTGGAATGAGGTGATGTCACCGTGCTGCTCCTCTTCACATGATGTGACCTCCTCCCTGATCCTCATGTCTGTGTTCAGTGGACTAGTGGGAGACAGTGAGTGTGACTCTGACGTCCCCACAGACCTCAGTGTTTGTCCTCCTCCTCCATGGAAACGTGTCGTGGAAACACTGCAGCTGCTCGGCCTGGCAGCCGACACCAGGCGTGTGGTGGTGGGTGTTATCTCACCGGAGGCCTCACAGACCAGGAGCAGTTTACAGGCTGCTGATATTATTGTTAAAGACTCAGAGTAAATGGTCTGAGAAGAAAAGACTAGCTGTTTACACAGGAAGTAGAATTAACTCATGAGTCTGAATAACCTCAGTGATTCACTGTTAGTTTTATGATGCTGGTTTTATTATTAAATTCATCATAAGAGATGAGGTTTGTGTGATCAGAGGGTGAGGTGGAAGATTTATGATGAATGAATGGATGTTGGGTTTCAGCTCAGAATCTCTTAGTCATGTCAGAGTATGTGAACATGGAGGAGGCGGGGATCTCTCCCCCCCCCGCCCCTGCCCCTACCCTCCACCCACATCCCTGTTGGTGGATTACATTTCTCTCAACACCCTTTCCCTTGAAAATCCTTGGGGCCCCTGCTTTACCTCCGGCAGGCATTTCCTGAGGGGCCCTTTACTTGCAGATTGGGGCGGGGGGGGGGCGGGGGGGCGGGGGGAGTCAGATTAAAGCAAGCACGTGATAAATACTTTAAAAAAAGAAGCTCAGGGGAGCGAGACTATTTCTGATGGAGTTGGAAACATTTCACATGACCCGGTGGCTCTCAAAGTGAGGTCTGGGGACTCGCTGGGGTCCCTCAGGGAACTTGCTGGGGTCCCTCAGGGAACTCACTGGGGTCCCTCAGGGATCTTCTGGAGGCCTCGTGACGATGAGTCCAATGTCCAAACACTGTTCCCAATTCCAAGAGCACGAAAGTAATGCTTCATGGATAAGGATGGAAACATTCCTACCAGGCTGAACAGCTCTGTATGTGACGTCAGAAGCTTCAGAGAGTGTGAATCTTCAGAAACGAAACCTTTGCAGATGAATTCTCTTGATCTGGAAACTTTCGCCCGACTCAACAAGCTCCAGCTTCGTGTGGCTGCAGGCGACCTGCAGGAGCTGAGGAGATTAGCTTCCTCCCTGGTAATCCTGCTGAAACCCAGCGTGAACAAAAGGCCTGGCAGCTTTTCTTACAACCTGTTGCACATTCTTCAACACTGCATTGTCCCAGTGTGAGCGGAGGAACTTTTAACAGGAATTTAACCCAAACAAAGATCATAGGGTAGAAGAATCCTGGAAATGCATGGACATAAAGTAACAGAGGAATGTGCTGATGGTCAAATCAGACAATAAACTTCTCTCATTACTAAACATGTTCTTTTCATTGTGACGCTCTGGGGTAAGAAGGTAGCAGGGAGGTGTTCTGGGGCTCAGGTGTCCTCCCTCCAGGTTCTGCAGCCTGACTCACAGCGCCGGCTTTGTCCCGAGCGCACAAAGACCTCACTGTTCCCTCACTGTTCCCTCACTGTTCCCTCACTGTTCCCTCACTGTTCCCTCACTGTTCCCTCACTGTTCCCTCACTGTTCCCTCACTGTTCCCTCACTGCAGAGTGTGCCACTGCCCTGAGACGACAGGTCGACAGCTCCGATGGCGACTTGTCAGGATTGGCAGACACATGTTTGTGTACATGTCAGGAGGCTGCAACCGGAGAGAGGACGGAGTTACCACATAAAAGTCAAATTGGAATTTGCTTGGAATCAATTTACATGTGTTTGATTGACGTGTGTACAAACGTCACAACTCCTAAAACACGACAGCGATGCAGATAATGCGTCATCGCAGTTTCATGAATCAGGATCAAAGACATGGCTCTGAAAACATGTGAATGTTGAATCAGTTATAAAAAGATAATTTTTAAACCAGATTCATGTTTAATAGTTTATATTCTTATTTTTGGTTCATTCTCATGAGTTCATTGAGTTTCATACGAATACGAAGGATTTTCCTTTAGAACAAATCAAACAAAGGAGTCATCGGACGAAGAGTTTGAATAATTACACACAGGAAAAGTACACAAACTGTTGAGTACTTTTCAACTGTGACGGTTAAGATCCGGTTCCTGGAGGACGCTCAGAGGGTTTAGAGAAAAATGACTTATATGCTTGTGCAGGTTTGACGACTGATGAGAAAAACAGTTTTGGCAGTTGAGCATATTTGCATGTCAACGTTCAACATGCAGATGCCCCAAAAAGTATTTGCACTGTTGAGTAGTGATGTTTTTGAGGAGAAGCACATTAACGATGACGTGCTACATATTAGAGCTGTGTGGTGATGTCATCATTCTGGGTTGATCTGAATGTTTCTGCCCCTCCCCCCGACCCGTGGACCCCTGCTCAGTGAGTGGACCCTGAACACAGCTCCGGTCCAGCTGCTGGTTAATCATTCCTCAGCTGAAGGTCTGAGCTCGGTCACTGACGGGACCTGAATGCACCGTGTGTTCCTCTGGGGGCCAGCGGCTGGTCACACCTCGGCTCCCCCCCCACCACCACCACCACCACCACCACCACCACCACCAGCAGCAGCAGCACGAGGAGCCGTTAATGAACGACTGCAATCACAGAGTGGTTTGAACTCAAATGTGCATTTTAACATGAGAGGCAGAACTCGACGGCTGGTGGGGGGGCAGCGAGGCCTGCAGGCTGTGGAGTGTGGGGGGGGGGCGCGGTGTAGTTATGGACAGAGCAGCCTTCACTCAGGGGGTGAAGTCCCAGAGCTCCAGGCTCCGACTGAATCTATCAGAGTTTCAAAATATCCGAGAACAAGTCGGATGAAAGTAAAACATATTCCTGTTAGTTTTCATTCCATAGTATTACTTCTGTTGTTGTTGTTGTTCAGCCCTTTGTACTTTGTTTTGATAAGCGCTCTATCAATAAAGTTGTTAATATCCCTCTTTCATTATCATGTGCTGTCTGTGCTCTACATGTCCCTCTGCTTCTGGACATGCCCTCTGCTTCTGGACATGTCCTCTGCTTCTGGACATGTCCTCTGCTTCTGGACATGTCCTCTGGGGTCATTGACATATCAAACTCTCTGCAGCAGCTTCATGTGGTTGTGTTGAGTTCACTGCACTTCATTGTGGAGCTGGATTGAACCCACTCTGTGTGTTAATGTGTTTGTGTTTGTGTGTTTGTGTTGGTGTGTTTGTGTGCTTCTGACTGATTGGACAAATCGCTCATTGCTCAGATACCGGTGCCGTCAGCAGGAAACAGGTCCGGGACCAATCAGCTCACAGTCACACGTCTCTCACACTCCTGACGCTGCCGCTCCAGGAAGCTGTGGTTCCTCCGTATTCCCCTGAACACACAACAGCATCCTGCACAAACACACACCCTGAGGCCCAGACACACAATGAGGAACAGGGCTGATTATCAAAGGCACTACAACACAAGACTAATCAGCTCAGCAGGAGGGGGAGACTCTGTGAGTTATCTGTGAGAGTCTCGTCCTGAGGACCTGGTTGTGTAATAGAAATCCAAACACAACATCCTCAGGGTCAGCCGCACATCGAACACTACGGGTCCGTTACTGCTGTAATAAATCCAGGTCACACAATCAGTCCGAGGCGACTCGACAATACAAAGCTCACTGATCCATTCATCTTCACAAGTGTCTTATCTGGTCGGCAGCAGAATCATTTCACTGCTTCCTCTGAGCATCAGTGATAAAAACACGTGTGGCAGAAATAGATGTGACCTCCTCAGGAAACCTGCAGGTTATCAGGCCACAGCACTCAGATCAGCTATCAATCAGTGAAACAGTGTGTCTGTGAGTGTGTGTGTGAGTGTGTGTGTGTGTGTGTGTGTGTGTGTGTGTGTGTGTGTGTGTGTGTGTGTGTGTGTGTGTGTGGTAAGAGGATTACAACCGAGCTGTTAATAACTGATCATGTTGAAACTGCATTGACCAATAATATCAGTGTGTAAATTATCAAAATAAGAGTTTGAGATTTTGTCTGATAAACTTTCAGAGATTAAAATCTAAAGCTTAACAAACACATGTTAATCTACACAAACAGAAATGTGAAATGATCTTATATTATTATCTTATTTTAAATGGAGTTACGGTACTTTGCTTTTTAGATTTTGTAGATTCCAGATATGATCTATCTTGTATATTTATATATACAATCACACACACATATATAAACTAGAGATGTTACCAAACTCTTGTGGCTCAGTAATGTAATTAAGTTTTGATATTTTTCAGTTTAACCACAAACACAAGTGAAATCAGTGCTGCAGGAGAGAAGAGATTCAAACACATGCATCTGCAGCAGTTTGCATCTCCAGCAGAGATATTGAAGAAGTGAAAACTGAAACCACGATCGATCGTTTCCTCTGACGACCTCGATGAATTCAGTGCAGCTGCATCGATCCGACAGTTTGCAGAATGAATTTGTTTCTCTCACATCAACACAGAAGTTTCAGCTCTGAACCAACCAGCAGCAGATCCTGGAGTTAATGAATTAATGTGTCAAATTAAAGATGATAATTCAAAGAGATGATTGACACTTCACCTTCAGCGACTCACTGCAAAAACATTCTTGACCATTTGTAAATTTGCCTCAGTTAGTGATAGAGAAATGTTGATTTATGTTACTAATGTCACTGTTTCTATTTACATGATTATATTTGTCTGTATTTTTACAAACTAATCTTTGAATCTTGAATCTAAAACACTAATAACTTTATGTTGGTGAATATTAAAGTTCTAATTAGAGTGTGAGTCTCAGTCTCATTAGAGCATCTTCATCAGAAAAACACACAATTCATAACATCACAAATTTTTATTTGCTGTATCATTTAAAAACAAATCATCTCAGTACATTAAGTTATGACAGACGGCTCAAGTCCCACAGAGAATTAATTTGACTTTGGACTTTTAAAATTCTGTGATCGTGGCAACAAGAAGAAACTGAGTAAAAACAAATCTCCTGAGACTTTAACGACCAGTTATCGATAGATTGTTGGGATGTCATCTTTCTGTTCCCTGTGTTATCATTAAAAATTATATAAAATAATTAAATAGCACACGTAGTGCTATAAATATCATTAAATATAAATATTCATACAATTCTTCCATGCACAATCACAACTTATTTACATGAATTTCAAAGCAGCGGTGAAATTTTACACGTGAACCTTGTGGTTATAAACAATAGCGTGTGTGTGTGTGTGTGTGTGTGTGTGTGTGTGTGTGTGTGTGTGCACAGGAAAGAGGTTTTGCACTTGTGTGTACTTGCTAAGCTGACCCCCCCCCCACACACACGAAGCTACACTCTCCTCCCTGGTGGTGTGCCTGGTCAGCAGCGTGGCTCTCGTCTGTGTGAGCGGCTCCAGCTGAATCACGACCTCTGTGAAAAGTCTTTGTTCTGTGATGAACACGCGAGGGAATCAGTCAATAGAAGGTTCAGCTGGTTTCCATCAGCCGCTCATCCTGGGGTCCACATGTCGGGGGCTGAGGGTTCCTCTTAGAACCAGCTCAGGGAACCACAGACAACAGCGCTGGGGGGGCAGACGTGTTCACCACTGGGACGTCCTGTGCAGACCGTTCCCCTGAAGAAGAAGAAGAGAGACATGAGGATCCTGAACGATGGAGCAAAGTGTTCAGAAAGATGATAAATGAAAACAAGACGACTCCAACCAAACATCAAAGTGAGAGAAATCATTTCTTATATTCCAAAAAGAGGAAAGTCTGAAGAAGACCAGCGTGCACTCACTCTCTCACTCACTCTCACTCACTCACTCCCTCGCTCACTCACTGTCTCACTCTCTCGCTCGCTCACTCACTCCACAAGGTAAGAAAAACAGAATCCAGACAAAGAAGCGATTCATCATCAACCTGTAGAAGCGGTTGCTATGGAAACAGCAGGCGGAGCAGAAAAGCATCTGCAGGTGAAGTGATCAGCAGGAATGTGTGTGTGTGTGTGTGTGTGTGTGTGACACCTACACTATCTCCATTGGTCTGGGCCGACGCAGCGTTCCCGCTCCTGGCGAGTGAGGAGGCGGAGCTGCTCCCGCTGTCGGCTGCGGGGCTGGTGGAGGCTCTGGGGATGACCAGGTCCTGGGACGGGATTGGTCGGTGCTGAGTGAGGTCACAACACAGGACAGGTCAGACACAGAGGCATCATGAGGCGTCATGTTTATCATGCAGAGCCAATCAAAACCTCTGAAACCTCTGTTGTGTGTTTACTTTACCTTTTTGGTTCGGTCCCATCTGCTGACATGGAGGAGGCGGGGCTTATGACCCATACAGTGTGTGTGTGCATCATGTTGTGTTTAAACACACAATGGGTGTGTACAATGGGTGTGTTTCCTACCCCTTTGGAGATGAGAGCGAGCTCGGTGGGCTGGTACACGGAGCTACGCAGCTGCCCGCTGTACCCGCTGTACGGAGACACAGGTTTGATCCCTGTGATGGACAGAGAGACATCATACATGTTGTTATTGTGTCAACTACAAACGCACACACCAGTAAATCACCATATCAGGACCAAGGGACCTGCTTGTGTCTGACCAATGGGAGGAGATGACGCTGTCGCACTTTGAGCCTCACAACATCAAACACTTTCCTCTGGATGAAAGCGTTCGCCACACCTCTGTCGCCATGGAGACAGAGCAAACACAAGGTGTGATGTGTGTCTGTCGGGAGCGGCTCGCCCGTGATGCAGCGACTAACGAGGCGTTTGGATTCTAGACACTGATTAACGGGAGGGACTCAGAGGACACACAAGAGAAAAGTGAACGTGTGTGTTTGTAATGTTGTGTTCTCTTATTATATCTTACTTCAGAATTCTTCCTCCTCATTAGTGAGTCGTCCTCAAACTCTTCAATCTACAGCCACTTATTGTTTGTGTGCAGAGTGAAGTCAGAACATGTTGTGTTCATCCTTCCTGGTTCATCTGCACTGAAGATTTTACCATCACACAGAATTTGTCTTATTACCGTTGACACAAGTCTACAGGAAGTGATTCTATGTTGTTGTTGCCATGACGCACCCATCTACACCCACGACTGTGTGTGTCACATATGGTGAAATAGAATAGAAAATATGAAAGTGATCTTTTAGGAACGTGGACCTGAGGTTTGACTCAGATGTCGACCACGGCTGCAGATCATCTGAGGACCAGAAGAAGATTTAACTTTGTCTCTTAAAGAAAGAGACACAAACTGGATCTGCAGCAACATGTGTGAGTTGATCCGAGAGGAAACTCGTAACTCTGCAGGATGTGATCAACGTCTGTGACTGAAGAACAACATCGTGAGGACGTGACTTCTCTGTATTTGGTCTGTTCAGGTAGTTTCTGTGGGATTCAGACTCTAACGAGGTCACTGAGGAGAAGCAGGTCAGTGGAGACACGGTGTACGAGTCACTGTGACGTTAAGGACACGATGCAGGTCCCAGTAAACTTTCACGTCGCTGAGTGAAATGAGAGTTCAGCTTCGTTATTACTAAAACAAACAAATGTTCACAAACAGGGAAACATCTGATCTGAAGAGCAGCAGGTAAATGAGGGAGCTCTCCATGAAGCGACGACGTGAAGAACAGGACGTCTTGTTCACACAAACTAAATGTATAATGAAAACATTAAGTTATGATGTTCCTGCAGATTCACTTTGAACCTTCAGAGTCGGCCTCAAGCGTTAAAACACTTAAATGTTGTGTTTGTCTTTTAACGGTGAAGCTGCAGTAAACAACCAGTGACCCGTGAAGCTCCCACTCTACATACCTTGGTTGGGCTCGTCCATGGAGAAGGCCTTGTTCTCCATGAACATGGTCTGAGCGCCCTGCTCCTTCAGGATGTTCTCGTAGCCGGCTCCTTGGTTCGGGTAGAGCTGGTCTCCGGGGCTCGGCTGAGCCTCGTCCTCGCTGCTCAAACAGCAGATGTCTGGGATGGTGTAGATGATGAGGAACACCCAGGCGTTGGCCACCAAGGCGATGGCCAAGGTGGGGTCGTCCCACGTGGGCCCCCCCGTGCCGCTCGTTGCCGTAGACGTACATCACGATCCACGCCACCCAGATTCCCACAGAGAACAGGCCGCTCAGGAGGACGCAGGCGCCTTCCCTCTTCCACTGGTTGTGTTTGCCCGCCATGACGGCCAGACTGGAAACCACCACCGCCAGGATCAGGGTCATCACGTAGATCAGCGCCATGACAAAGTCCTGGTTGGCGATGTTGCAGGGCGTGGCCGTGGCTCCGCTGCTCTCAGCCGTGAGGTTGAGCGGCAGCAGCGGGTGGCGCACCACCGTGATGATCAGCCACTCCGTGTTGATGACCACCTCCACCAGCCACAGCCCCATCGCCCCCAGACACAAGACCCAGGCCGGGGGCCCTCGGTCCCGCCTGGCCAGGATGTTCAGCCTCACGCTCTGCATCAGGAGGCAGGAGAAGCAGCCGCCGAACAGCACGCCGAACAGGAACCTCCGGGAGGCGCAGGTGGAGAAGTCCTTCCCCACGATGAAGGCGAAGGTGAGGCAGAAGAGGCCGCAGGTGAAGACCAGGAAGCCGGCGTGCAGAGCCACCGAGCTCTTGCGGCCCTTGTCCTTCATGAAGGGCAAGCTGGCCAGCAGCGAGATGAAGAGCACGAAGGAGAAGACGACGCCGGCCGCCGCCAAGGCCTCCAGCACCACCCCCCACACGGCACTGAGGTCACACAGGTTGTAGTAGAGCGAGTCCACGTCAGGGCCGCAGCCCCGAGGCGTGTTGTTGGTGGCCATCAGGAGACGTGTCTCTGGAACAGAACCTGAAGAGACGGGGACACAGAGACTAATGAACGATCTCGAGCTTACATGCGTCACTGGTGAAGGATCAAGACGTCGTCTCCACCCAATCGAGCAAATATCAGAATCCATGAGTCAGAAACTGCTCACACAGCAAATATGAGATAAAAATAAGTCTCTCAGTTCGGTGGGAAATCAAAAGAATGTGAAACTCTGGACTCTGACGTGAATCATTAACACGATCTGACGACAAATATTGATCCTGGACATTTCACATGAATCACGGAGGTGAGAGTGCATCGAACCTGAGGGACAGAACGTTCCCAGGGTGGAGAACGTCTGCTATCTTTCTAAAGTCAGAGTTTCCTTTGTGTCTCTTTGTTACATCTGGTTTCATTCACCTGCGTCCAATCGATTTCAGACGTTCTTCAAAGTCCTCACTCACAACCAGGATCCTTCTGAAGAGCAGGACTTAGTTCTCTGCTCATTATGATCGTGAGCTGGAGGCTTGTTTGCTCCGGGACCTTCAGTGAACTAATTCTCACTGATGTTCTAACTTCAGGTTGAAGGAGCTGCTTCAGTTTCCTGTGTGCGACTCAGACCTGTGGTTACACAGATTCACAGTCTCATTACCAAACAGAGGAAATGAAGAAAATTAAATATGCACAAGGCAAAAGTCACGAATGAGCCGCTGCAGCAGATTCATGTAAACAACCTGAAGATCTGGAGCTGGAAACTCAACACGTGGGATCTACATGAAGAAAACTCTGATTTCCACTGAAAACATCCAGTTAGTGTCGGAGCTTCTCCTCACACGACTTGACAGTTAACTCAGTAAATCATCTACAGGTTTATAAATGTAACCTTGACGTGAAGCATGGAAGTTAACTGACAGCTCCAGAAGATAAATCAGAATAAAACCTGTTGTAAATCCGTGTTTCTCTTCTTGATCAGTTCTTAAATGTAACACGACGCACAGTGAGTGGATGGAGTCTCCATAGCAACACATCTCATCATCAGTTTAATTATCAGATCATAAAAATAGTCTATAAAGGTTTTTTATTGCAGTTACTGAAACACAAACAGGTGCAGGAGCTACTGGGACTAGATGTTTAAGAGTCAGGATAATTAAAGTTTAACAACAAAACTCTGTGTTCAGCTCAATAAACTCAGATTAATGACTTTATTTATTCTTTGATTATTTAAGAGTGAAGCTGCTGATGAGAGATAAGAACATATGAACTACTCTGAGTCTCTAAATACACAGAAACACGTTTTATTACATGAACTCATGCATGATGTCATTAACTTTCATCTTATTGATAAAAAGAATATGAGTGTGATGCGTTCACGAACCTGATTCTCTGCTTCACCTCTGACTTCTGTTCTTCACCTGCTGGAAGCACGAGGACGAATCATCGAGCGAGGAAAACAGGAAACAAGCGGAAGATTCTTCTCTCGACAGAAAATCTGAAAACTCTGAAAAGTCTGAAGAAATCAAATCATCTGGAGAGAAAAATAAAATGTTCCAAGAGAATAAAGAATCATTGGGCGAACGTTTCCTCGCGATGTGGATCTGACTGTGATGCTCTCTCTCTCTCTCTCTCTCTCTCTCTCTCTCTCTCTCTCTGTGTGTGTCTCTCTCTCACACACCCACACACACACACACGCACACACACACACACACACACACTCTTTCTTTCTGATGTTTTCTCAGTTTGATCTTCTTCTTCTTCTTCTTCTTCTTCTTCTTCTTCTTCTTCTTCTTCTTCTTCTTCTTCTTTTTCCTTCTTCTTCCTCTTCATCATCTTCTTCTTCTAGCTATTATTATTATTATTATTATTATTGATAAAAACTTAAAAACAAAACAAACTCAAGATCACGTGCAGTGTGTGTGTGGCGACACCTGGTGGTGAAGAGGTGGCGGCAAAATGCAAGAAGACTGAATTTACTAAATTCTGGAACATTGACACAATATTTTAATTTTAGAAAATGTTTTACCTCATAAATTGTGTCTCAAACTAAATAATAATACATTTCAATTGAATACTGGACATGAACTAATTTTGATCCTCTAAAGCTGATTTACCAGCTGTGTTGTGACATGTGTAAAATAAAATCAACTTCTGTATTTTCTGTTGTTTTCTATCTTATAGTTGATTTTATATTAAAATATATTTTAGTTGTTATGCTCCAGTTTGGCTCTGTCATTCTCCCTCCAGCCACTAGAGGCACCCCCCTCACCTTCTCATGTCTAAGAGACCTGACCAGCTGACTCTTCTGACTTTGTCTCTTACATGTGGGTTTCCTTTATGATCTTCTCAAAGTGATTTTTAAACATGAAAGTTAATTAATTATACATTTTTTATTCAGTTTCAGAAGTAAAACTAAAACACTTTTCAAATTTCACCTGTTCACAAAGAAGAGAATCTTTTCCTCCATCATATCATTTGTGTTTTTATGACCTGGTCCAATGAGGTTTCATCTGAAGCTGATTCACAAGATTTACCTGCGGCCAGCCACAGCTGCTCAAACGTGATTGGTCAGACTCCAGATGATGTCACCAGGGAAGAAGGCAGTGCCCGAGATGTTTTAGCTTCATCTCGACGAGGGGACGAAGTGGAGACGTGTCCTGCATCTTTATATAAAGTCTATCGCTACCGTTATTTATAGCTGGACACAATGAGCTTCCTGTGTTTAGACAAGTCCCATCTGATAGGACTCACCTGTCACTCAGCAGCAGCTCCGGCTGAATGGGAAGCCAGTGTTTGAACAGGGGACAGATGGCGAGCAGACGGGAGGACGAGTGTCCAGCAGAGTTTACCTGCTCGTTAATGTCCTCAGCCGTGTCCTCTGTGGACGTGCGAGACTCCATTACACTTTAATCAAAAGCTGCTCCGGCTTCTTAACATCACATCATCATCCAGCTGTGTGTACAGTCGCTGTCCTCTCTGTCCTCTCTGTCCTCTCTGTCCTCCCTGTCCTCTCTGTCCTCTCTGTCCACCCTGTCCTCCCTGTCCTCTCTGTCCTCTCTGTCCTGTCTGTCCTGTCTGTCCTCTCTGTCCACCCTGTCCTCTCTGTCCTCTCTGTCCTCTCTGTCCTCTCTGTCCTCTCTGTCCTCTCTGTCCACCCTGTCCTCTCTGTCCTCTCTGTCCTCTCTGTCCTCTCTGTCCACCCTGTCCTCTCTGTCCTCTCTGTCCACCCTGTCCTCTCTGTCCTCTCTGTCCACCCTGTCCTCTCTGTCCACCCTGTCCTCTCTGTCCTCCCTGTCCTCCCTGTCCTCTCTGTTGTTGTCCCGCAGCGGGAGACGTCTTCAAAGAAACGCTTCATATCTACATCTGCCTCCAGACTCTCAGAACTCAGCGAGGGACGAGCGAGGGCCACGAGAGCAGAGCGACGGGGGGGTCACGGGGGGGTCACGGGGGGGCCACGGGGGGGTGTCTCACACTGTTACAGGAAACACAGCGAGGACGGAGGAGCAGGCAGGTGGCTCGCTGTGGACACGTGAACCCTGAGCGCTGGTCAGATACAGAGCACATTGTACTGGACTCACATGTTGAGACAGAAACACATCAGACTGAGAGACAGAGAGTTAAACACGGTTTTAAAGATTCATCCAGTTCGACCACTTTGAGACAAACAGGACAAAGTTCAAATCATTTCTCACTTTCACTTCTGTGGTTTCCAGATAAACCCTGAAAACCTGCAGCTGCTTCATGATCAGAGCTGCAGAGACAACCGGACGACATCATCACACACTTTCCTCACGTGCATTCATTAAAAAACACACAACAGGTTGTTCATCACTACTAACAATCATATCTGCAGATGAACAGTTACAGGTTTTACGAGCAGATCTACACAACAACTTCAAATCAGTTCAAGTCCAGTTGTAGAGAATGGAAATGTACCTGGTGACTTTAGAGTGTGTGTGTGTGAGTGTGTGTGTGTGTGTTTGTGTGTGTGCAGACCACTAATCTGTGGTTTGCTTAGTGGCTGTGCTGGTGGGTGATGTAGTCGTCTGTTTGAAGAGCAGCGTCCTCGCTCCTGCTTCACTTCTCTCTCCGTCCAGCAGCTCATATGGAACTGTCATTCCTCCTCACAGAGACACAGAGTATTAGAAACTGACTGAATGACACTCACCACTGATTCACTCACAGAGAAACAACCGCTTTTCTTTTTTTCCTCGTGACTATAAAACACATTCTGTCACATTTCTAATATCTACTGAAACGAGAAAAAGAAACAAATTCTGGTCTTATCTGGACAAACATCAGCTGCCGACACTTCATCATGATACGAATCACATTCTTCTTCTGAGCTGAGGTCGAGTCGGGGCCCCGGGGCGACTGGCTGAGGCCACGGCCGTAGCCTGAGCGTCCCTGGGGCCCAACGGGCTCGGGGGCCGTGGGACCCCGGGTGTTTCGGATTAAGAGGACGGAGCAAAGGGTCACGAGGGTTCCGTGGCCCTGCGAGGGGACAGGGGGGTGGGCTCCCGCTGCCAGCGCTTGAGGTTCCCACTGTACAGGGAGGAGATGGAGGCGTGGTTTGGGGCCTGGTGCGGCGGCAGGGCGCGGCGGGGATACAGCGGCCCCCCCCGGAGCAGCATCACGTCCCGCACGGCGCCACGGAAAGGCTTACTGACGAAGCAGTAGAGGAAGAAGTTGACGGCCGTGTTGAGCATGGCCAGCATGTTGGACAGGTCGTAGGCCAAGTGGACGCGCCAGTCTCTGTGGACCGAGGACACGTACAGGTGGTAGATGACCACCACCGTCCTGGGGGCCCACAGCACAGAGAACACCGAGGTGATGGCCAGCAGCATGGCCGTGGTTTTCCCGAGTCGCCCCGGAGGAGCCGACTTCGGGCCACACTCCTCGTGGCAGCGCTGCTGCCGCTGCCTCACCCTCAGCCTCCGGATGATCAACGAGTTCAGCACCAAGAAGATGCTGCAGGGCAGGAAGTAGATGATGGTCACGTGTGTCCAGATGAGGACGGTGTCCCTCGCCGTGGGGGGGTGGCTGTTCCTCCACATGTCTGACCACCAGAAGAAGGGCACGCCGGACACCAGCGATAAGGCCAGCACCACGGCGATGATCCTCCTGGCCCGGGCCGGGTAGCTGATCTGCCGGTGGAGCAGGGGGTGGCACAGCGCCACGTAGCGGTCCACGGTGAGGGGCACGGTGGACCAGATGGAGGCGTGGTTAGCAGCGAACTCTGCGGCGCTGACGGAGTGCAGCAGGAGTGAAGGGACGTCGCGGTGAAAGACCGCCGTCTCCAGCAGGAAGCCGACGAAGATGATGAAGAGTTGGGAGAGGATGTCTGAGCCCGTCACCGCCAGGAGGTAATAGTACAGAGCCTTCTTGGTGCGGGACGCCAGACGGGACAAGGCCACCGCCGTGAGGACGTTCACTGAAAGAGACAAACATCAGGTCTGAGCAGGAGGAAGAGAACCAGTTCAATCTGTGGTGACCTCTGACCTCTGACTTCAGATCATCTCTGGGTAGCTGAGAGGAAACTGTTCCTCCAAAGAAAAGACCACTTCCCTCTTCCTTGTTCTTCTGAACTAACTGAAGTTATAATCAGGGGATTAGATGTGTCTCATTAATAAGTTCAATTAATGAATCTGTCTTTTATGTAAAACTGTCTCTCTGGATTTTACAGGATCTGTTTCTGTTCTCTTGTCGACAGCAGAATATTTATATTAACTCTGACCTCTGACCTTTTACCTGTATGTCCCTGTGAGGATAATGAGGAGACCCAGAGGTCGTGTGGACGCTCGTCCACTTGTCCTCTTGTGATCTCCGCTCTCCTCCAGATTCCTGCTCGATCAATATTCATCGACTTGTAGACGAAGCTCAGTAATGAGAACAACGCTGGTGAAAACACCTTCCATCAAACTGGCAGTTATTACCACTTCCTGGATTATTGAGGCGATACATTTTGCTGTGGCGGTTCTTCCAGGGACGGATGGATATGAGCTCATAAACCCAAACGTATTGATGGTAAGATCACTGGATTATTGCCGCCTGTGAAAAGAGCACTATATTATCTGAATGGGCCATTAGAGCTGCAGCAAAGTACCAGAGCATTGATTTCTTCTGTCAGGGGGCAGTTCACACAGTTTACACATCGAACTGAGGCTCAGTGAGAAGCAGCTGATTAAAAGACGTCTAATCGCCTGGAGGGTCGGTTCTGTGGAGAGAAGCTCAGTGAAAGGTCTGGTACCTGGGACGCCCACACACAGCAGGACGCTGTAGTAGATGACCGGGATGAAGCCCAACACACACTGGGACTTCTGCAGCTCCTCGGGCTTCAGGCCCGGCTCCCGGGGGCCGGACGCCGTCACATTGGGCCAGTCGATCATGACCCTGGTGCTGACCCTGGAGAACGAGGCAGAGACAGAGCAACGGGTCAAAGTCTGAACGGAGAAAGTCCAGGAAACTAATAACTTGGTCCGACTGTGGATTTAAAGGATGAGTCAAATGTTCCATTCTTCTCTTACTGTAAACAAATCCCCAGAGACTGAGTCGTGTTGTGGGAAAGAACAGAGAGTTGGATCTAAAGGATCTAAAGGATTTAAACTGCTGCGTAATACTGAAACAGATTTACTGTAAAGTTAATGTCGGGTTTAACAAATGCAGGATTCAAGAATTATTCAATGTTTTTTGTGCTTTTTATGCTGCATGTTAATTAGATATATAAACATCTAAATATAAATAATGTTTTGAATGTTTTATCGTTTTTTTTATCCAAATTGCAACTGAAATTAAAATTAAAGAAAAAAAAACTTTTAAACTAAGGAATGACTGAATATCAAAAGTTGTTGATTTAGTTTCTCAATGGACTAATTATTTAATAAAGACCTAGTTTCATGATCAAGGGGAGGAACTCATTCAACAGCAGGTAAATTGAGGAAATATGTATTTAAACTAAGTGTCATATGCAAAAATTCTTATTTAGTAAATCAATAATTACTTTATTATTACTGAGGTCAGGGAGGAGCCTGTGAGTGACAGGGGTGGATATTATATATATTAATATAACGCGTCTAACATGATGATGTCACGTGAAGAAGCTTCAACAGCTAACTGATGTTCGCTGAGTCAAACAGATTCAAACAGTGAAAAGGAGAAGTCAGTGAAAACGCAGCGTTTGGACTCAGTCGATTAAACGTCAGCTCGTCAACAACAGATGGGCCGAACGCCACAACCCCGGCGCCCTCCACCCGCCCTCCACCCGCCCTCCACCCGCCCTCCATCATTACCGTCTCCCTGCCTGACCTTTTCACCTGGAGCCGTCCGTCCTGTTTTCCTCCGTCTCTCTCGTCCTACTTTGCTCCGCTCATGCATGAGGCCATATTTGAACTGTGTTATCTCTGCAGCCTTCACTCACAAACCATTTGTAGAAGCTCGACCAACGTAAACACCATCACCGCTGGAACCGGCCTCAGGACTGAGGGTGAATCACAAACTCTCTGGTTTCTGCCATCGTAAAAAAAAAGCTGTTTATGTGCCAGAAACCTGCAGATGAACATAAAACGAATGTGCATCAAACACCTCAACGCTCGGCTGCTCAGATTCACCTCCGCACGTGAAGAAGAGTCTGAAACAGACTCACGGAGATCGATGGTGTAACTGAGTCTGTGGCACAGAGCTGGTGACCTGTGGTCGACTGGGACGAGTCGTGAGAGACTCGAGTCACGACCTCTAAAGAAGATGTGAAACGTCTCAGAGGTCCACTCATTGAAAACTGAATCATAACCTTAAATTATTCTATCTTGTATTAAACATAGAACTTTTTATTTTATCTAAACGTAATATAAACTAATTTAGCAAATTGAGCATCCTTCAAATTGTGTTATAATAGCAGAGTTTTCCTGAGTTAATAATAATAATATTAATAATACATTTTATTTTTAACGACACCTTTCTTTACACCTAAGAATACCTAAAACAATTTAATGAATAATTAAAGTAAAACCAAGCGTTGAATTCAGGCCATAACAACATGGGTCAACTCCATCAATGGAAATCAACAGAAAAACAATAGATATCTTTAAAGATTTTTTATCCTCTGTTGTTTCCAATGTAAAATAAATACATTGAGTCTGAAATATGCCTCCATACTATATGTTCTCATTAATTTACTGTAGATATAATGTTCCTGTTTCCTCTGTTTCCTCCGTCGTGATGTTGTGAGACGACGTCTTCACGCTCCAGTGTTTTGACACTAAGTCTTGAATCCAGACCATGAATCAGGAGACGTCGTCTTTGTATAAAAACATTCTCAGATTTCACTCTTTGTCACGTAACCTGCTCCACGTGCTGACTCGTCTTATTCAGTATTAATAAGAGCTCAGCTCCCACAGGAGAAGCAGATAAACTGTACACTCATCAGCAGTGTGTGATCCCCTCTCTGTTTTCTACTGAACTTATATATGAAATGTGTATTTACAACATAAGACAACATACGTTTCAATCTGGAGAGAAACAGATAAGTGAATTAAAGACTCCAGCAGGAGATAGAAACGTGATGAGTTTATCTCTTATCTCTGTGATATCACATCAGATAAAGAAAACGCACAACAACAGTTTGATGTGTTTTTAAATCACCACTTTCCACTGCCTCAAAGGTTAAACGCTATAGATAAGGAATATGAATATTTTATTGATTCTTAAATCTGTTCCTGTTTGATTAGATTTTGTGGAACCTATTGCATCATCAGCAACATTTCCTGAGCCCTGTCTCCGGATGAGACTGAAGCTCCCGCTCTGCAGGAACCTGCACAGGAAGCAACACTCCTCCTGACTGAGCACTTCTCCCTTCTGCTCGAACGCCTGATGTGTTTGCTCTGAGCCTCGTCTCAGGACCACGAGGATCCCTGGACGATGGAGAAGGTGGTGAGGTTGCCGGCTCAACGTCACGAGGGAGCAGTGATTACACCGGTCAGTCAATATCCCAGCTCCACCTCTCCTCCACCGGCTGAGCTCCTGAGGAGTTCTGTGTCTCCTCGTCTTCATCACTCTCCCTCTCGTTTCCTGATGCTGACTAATCGTCGTGTTCAGTCCCTCGGGTGCTGTAGACCCTGGATCTGGAGGCGTTATCACCTCAGTGGTGTTTCATTAAACTCACTCTCAGACAGTTACAGACTTTCTACTCAGGGGAAATTAAACGAATCGACATGGCAGCTTAAGACGTCCATCGTATTCTGCTTCAGTCAAGTGTCAGCTGATCGTTTCCTCTGAGGACCTCACAGCTGAGCGACTGCAGATCAGAGGCCGAGGGCTGGTTCTGATTCAGACTGGTCTTCCCAGGGTCCAGATGCAGCTGGAGGCTCCCGGCTGCGGCTCTGCAGGAGGCCTCCGTGCCCAGGAAGCTGATCTGAACTCTTCCCGTGCTCCGCTGGGTCCTTTTAATTATTCATCAAGAGACACAGCACCTGAAACAACAGCGCTGCCAGATAAAGGGAGCCGCCGGCCTCACTGTACAGCAAACATATCGCTTTCCATGAGAGCCAGGACCATGCATTTAGAAATGTGCAGCAGCTTCTATGGGAAATCAATGGCTGCTCTCCTCATCGTGCAGAACGTGAACTGTGCTGCTGCAAAGTTCAAGCATGAGGAAACCAGCCTGACCTGTGGTCCGCGCTGTTAGGAGGACACGATCCAGAAGAGATGTTTGGCAGAAATTACAGAGAATATAAAGATTAATGAGTCTTTCTCAGAAGATCTCAGGGGAGAAATAACAAGAAACCTGTACGAGTAACTTCAATTAACGTAAAAGCTCAGAGTTCAGAACAATGTCAGTTATGAGACGATACACAGACTCTCCCTGCTCCTTTAAATAACTTTTATAATAAGACTTGAATAAACCTCTGCTGCTGCTCCGATTGCAGAAGAAACAGTTTTTCTCTGACTTGTTTAATCTCAGTCTTACCTTCTACATCCAGTTCTCACAGCGACTCTCCACCTGAGCTGCTCCTCTGCTCTGTCGTCCTCCCGAGGCTCCTACAGAGTCGGACACAGGCTGAGGAGGTGAGGAGGAGGAGGAGGAGGAGGAGGAGAAGTGGAGTCCAGGCAGCTGGTGCATCACTGCGACGAGTGACAAGAAATGAGGCAGAGGGGGAGTGAAAATGTGGGAAGGGTAAGACAGGAGGGAGAGAGAAAGGGAGAGAGGGAGGGACTGATGTGAGGATGGAAAGAGGTAAATGACACAGAGAGAGAGATGAAGAGCAGAGCACAGCAGAGAGGAATAGAGGGGAAACCAGTGGAAACCATCCACTGGTGTCTGCTCGGCTGGGTTCCAGCTCCATGAGGATTCAGGTGTGAATGTGTTCACACTGGAAACCAGTGAGTGTGCAGAACGAGGCTGAATCCAAACTCCAGAGAACAACCTGGGACAGAGTCTCTGCAGAAACACAGTCAAACCATCAGAGTCTGTTCATGCAAAAAGTGTTTTAATGACAATTTGACTCAAACTGATTCACTCATCCAACTCGGAACAGTAAAGCAGCTTTTTAATGAAAGACTCAAAAGAGAAAACAAACCTGAGTCTGATTCATGCTAACGGCCTCGTAGCTAAATGCTAACATCAGCTCCTTCAGGGATAAGTTCACCACATGGTTCCTCTTAGTTCAGTGTGTTGCTAGTTGTGCGTGATTGTGAGTCTCAACCTGTCCGTGTAAAGTGATTATGTGATTAGTCCAATATATTTATAATACATGAGGTTTTATGTAAACTACCTTTATATAGTTATTATAGTTAATGATGATACGTGATGTTTTTTGTTTTACATAAATACATAATTAAGTATTTAGCAGGGAATGAGGACACAGAGTCTGCAGGAGGTTCAGTGACGTCTCCGAGGAGTTAACACACACTCACACACACACACACACACACACACACACACACACACACACACACACACACACACACACACACACACTTAGCAGCACAGCGTTGTCTTTAACCTCACGCAGTGAAAACCAACCTTTTGTCCCAATGAGCATCTTTTTGTTGTGACAGTTATGAGTCTACGTCTTCATTAGCACACGTCCACACACGAGATGACGCTCAGCAGGAGAAGCTTCTTAATCACATGTTTGAATTCGTGGCAGCATTTGGATCCAACACACTAGTGAGGGAGGAAATCAGTGAGATCAGTGGAGGTGGAGACGATTTGTTGTTTAGTATGAGACAGACGAATCTTTAATTCAGCTAAATCCTCGGAGAACTCTCGTCTCACGACTGCAAATTGTTGGTAACAGCAAAGCTCCAAAGAAAACAGTGCATGAAACGAGTGAAGCACGAATTCATCCATCAGCTGAGTCTGGTGACGGATCATTTACGAACCAGAGGCCGACGAGAGCTCGGACGCAGCTCGGTGTCCGTGGTCCTGCAGCTGTGAATCATCTGATGTGTTTATTCTACTTACAGTGACAAACCTCTGACCTCTGACCCCTGCGGCAGGGGGCAGGCCGGCAAATAATGAAGCTTGGCAGGCGGCGATCAGACGCAGACGTGAGTCACCAGTGATCGGAGCTGTTAGATCTGAGGGTGAAGATGCAGATCGAGGACCAGGGAGGAAGTGAGAGGTTGAACTTAATGTCTTCTGCTCGATGCAGAGGTTGATGTGTGTCTCCACAGTCAACAGGAGCCGAGTGAGTTCACTTTAGAAAACACAGAACAAATCACTGAGGCAGAACAACACGATAGAACATCTGTTCCTTTAAGTCTATCACGGATGGAAAAAGTTCTGACTCCAGAATGTTCTGGACGTGAGTCGAGGAACTTCCTGTCTCTGATGACATAATGTGGACTGAGAGAAGGAGGTCGTATTTAAAGAAACTGTTTTATGATCATTTCAGGACAGAACCTTTAAATCTCCGAAGCCAGTTTCCCGTCTGCAGAGTCTAACGGCAGCAGAGATTCATGTCGGAGCTCCACCTGCCTACGCTCCCGCAAACAAGCGCCTCCTCCTCCTCTGGGGCCCGGTGGCAGCCTGAAGGAGGCGGGTGGAGGTTAATGGAGCCGCTGCAGAGAGATAAAGTGATGCTGAGGCCGAGCTGCTCTTCTCACGGGTCACATCCCTCTGGACGCCGGCCATGACCTCAGCTCGCCAAACTGTGGGTCGGTGCAGCTTTCAGGCAAAAAGACTGAAACACGAGCTCCAGAGAAACACTGTCACCTGATCTCTGACTCACTGAGACGCTGCAGCAGGAAGATGTTCACCTCCACCCGGGGGCTGATGGTGTACTCTGCCTCTGTTCGTCTGTTCACTGGATTCAAAACCAAAACCACTGAGCAGATTCACATGGAACTGAGTGGAGGGACCTGAGGGGTGTGAGAGAAGTTTGGTTTATATAATTTTCTTGTTGATTTCCTGTGGAATAATTCATGGATCAGGATGAGAAGGTTAAATGCTGCTGACTTGTGAAACATGGAGTTTTGTAATTTGTGGTGTAAACACAGATTTATTTCTCTGCTTCATTGCACAGAATTTACTGTCGACACAACGAGACAATAAACTTGAGAAACCTTGATGGATCAGTAGCTGACTGTTGAACCAGCTCCAGCTCTCCTGGTGTAACTGCAGCACAATCACTGCACGTCTCTAACTGATGTTTCATTATTAATCATGAACATACCGAAGCTGTGACGCTAAAACAAACAAGCTCGATCTGCAGCAGCTGCAGAAAACAGGGATTTAGTGATTAAAGATCATCAGTCACACTCAGGCACCAGAGTCAAACAATCAGTGAAGAGCAGAAGAAGAAAAACTCTGAAGAGAATTTACTTTAGAGAATAAACTGTTGGATTATTGCACTTTCACTTTTCCTTTCATCCTTTTACATTTTGTTCACATTCTGAGATTCTTCTGTTTTGTGTCGTAGAGTTTTCGTAAATATCATAATTTAATGTTTCATCAGTTGAGTTGTTAAGATTTTACAGATTGAAAAACTCATGTTTGTATCTGAAATGATGCTGCTGATCAGATGCAGCTGTTCTGTCCTCTAGTGGACATGAGCTGTAATTACAAGTATCTTCATCTTCGCTTATAGTGCACACACACACTCACACGCACACACACAAACACACACTCACACACAGTAAATAACTAAACACAATCTTAACCCTAATTTGAAGTCCCCATGATTGTTTGTTAACTTGGATATTGTTTTCCTCTGTCAAATGTTGTTGTTTTCCATGAGTGGCACAAATACTGACTCTGAATTTAAACCTTTTTTACATTTCTGAAAATGTAGTTTTGCTGCTGTGAGAAGCACAAATCTAAATAACCTCGGTTCATTGTCGTTAAAGAAGCTTCGAGATGTAAAGGAGCAAACAGATGATTTCTGGACTTTCAAACAACAAACTCCAGAAACATTCTCCTGACATCTGCAAATAAAATGAACATGAACTAAATATTTTGAGTTTTATCAAGAAAACCTTAAAGTCAGGTTCATAGAAAAATGAACCAACATGTTTTCCCACCTCAGGTCACTGGTTTGACTGAGCCGCTCCAGTCAGAGTCAGACTGGGACAGAGGAACTCATCCTGTGTCAACATCGATTCTGGTGCACGTGATCCGTGCACACGCCAACAACACGGAGCAGACACCATGAAGCTCATCGGACATTCACACGTTTCACCGGCCCATCTTTGATCATCTGCTTTTCTCCTGAACAGACTTCGGTTTGTGAGTTTTCGTCTTTTCAAAGAAACAATCAGGACTTTTGTTCAGAATCATGAACAACACAAATATTGATTGTGTAACTGAGTCCCCCCCGATGAATCGTGCTGTGGCCCGAGGCCGTGAATAAATTGCTTGTGTTGCTGTGTCACGCACATGTGTTGAGCTGGGTGAACACACTGACACACAAACCGACCTGCAGGGACCACTGGGAGAATCTGTGGAAGTGGAACCTGTGGTAACATCTGTCTCACCTGCAGATGTCAGGACAGGACAGATGTTTGTCCCTCACACCTGACCCCAGCCGCTTGATGCAGTGATGATACCCAAGGACAGGAAAGTCAGAATCAAAGTGTAGTCATGGAAACAAGCCAGGCCTGTTTCCACCCACCGATCGATGAAGTTCTGTGTGTGACCCCCCCCCCTCCCCTCCCGTCCCACATTCAGACCCACACCACAGACCACCCCTCCTGGTCCTCCACAGCCCGAGCGGTCAGGAGCAGGAACCAGACGAGGACGGACACGAGAAGAAGATGGTGAAACTACTGGTTCAGCTGCTACTGACCCTGAGTCTGCTGGATGCCGCTGCTGCAGGTGAGTTAGAGACAACTCCACTGATCAGGGGTCAGATCATCTGCAGAAGTCAATCTGAGGGGAGAAACACTATGAATCTTATAGTTTGGATGATGAACAGTAGAAGAACCTTTGATTTCAAACTGATGGATTTCTCCTCACAGAACTAAATGTGTCATGTTTGTGTTTCTGAAAGTTTGCTTCAGCCAAATTACAAAAAAAAACATATTTAACAGTGAACCTGTTTGTAGGTTTGAGGTTAATATTTAAAAATGTTTTCCTTATATCTCACTCACGTTTAAACTCATTAAACTGTCTGATTATCATTTTCTGTCTGTGCAATTTTTATTTCATTTATGTGCAGCATTAATACTTGGTGTTCTGTTTACATTTTACTTTTTACTTCTTATCTGAAAACACAGTAGCTGCAGGTTGATGAAATCAAATCAGGTTTTAAAAAAGAGTTTGTGAAATATTTTATTTCATCTGTCAAAACATTCACATTTGTGGGATTCAAGATATTTATGCTTTAATAAAATAGTTTGGTTAAAATAATTAAATCACTTTTTCTTTCTTCTCAAGAAAGTTTTTAAAAGAGATTCTCAACTTCAAATTTTATGATTTTTGTATTTTATTATAATTCATTCAAATCACAGGACGTGAAACAAACACGTTTCTGCAGCGACAGGAAAGTTGAATCATTTTCAGGAAACAGGAAGTTTCAAATATTAATCAAGAATCAGAAAGAGGAACAAAACTTTGGTGAAATCAAGAAAGAACTACTCTACTGTGTGTGTGTGTTTGTGTGTGTGTGTGTGTGTGTGTGTGTGTGTGTGTGTGTGGTGTGTGTGTGGTGTGTGTGTGTGTGTGTGTGTGTGTGTGGTGTGTGTGTGTGTGTGTGTGTGTGTGTGTGTGTGTGTGTGTGTGTGTGTGTGTGTGTGCGCGCTTCAACCTCTTTAATTAAACGTGACCCACAATCCCTCATTAACCAGACGCTCCACAGCATCTGGACGGATCAATGACTCGTATCGATCTGACACTGACCCAGAATCTGCCCTAAAAAAACAACTGTCACTTCTGTTCAACATTAGATTTGAAACTGTCTGATACCAGCTCTGATTTGTAGAACGTCTTATTTAGAGTAACGCACATGCTCCTCCGTCCTCTGTCTCCCACCAGGGATGCTGAAGGTGGACGGGGCCCAGGACGGGGGTGCGGGAGGTGGAGACACCATCAGCCACTCCCTGACCCTGGTGCAGCGCCTGGAGGCCCTGCTGCTCCAGGGGAACGGCAGCGACGTGTCCCTGCGGGTGGAGACGCCGAGCGGGGACGAGGTGAAGAAGATCCAGGCTCACTCCCTGGTGCTCTCCCTGCAGAGCCCCATGTTCGAGGAGCTGCTGCTGAGCCGCAACAGCAGCACGCTGGTCCTGAAGGAGAACGCCGACTGTGCCGCCGTGTTCGACAAGTTCATCAGGTGAGAGGTCACGTCTCCGGCCCTGGAGGTCACGTCCACCCTGGGCTTCACGCTGAGGTATCACGCCCTCCAGTGGGTTGAGCTCGTACTGCAGAGCTGCAGACGATCAATGAGGATCACATGCAGCGAGCAGTCGATGGAGCTCCTGTGGTGCAGCACCGAGACGTCCAGGAGCCGGAGCACAGGTCGATGGTTAAATCCATTTGATCCTCGAGCTGATGAGGCTGAGCTGAGTCTGAATTCAAAATAAAAGAGCTGCAGGGAAAAGACTTCACCAAATCAAACTTTGAATGAGATATGAATCAGATGACGGTTGAAGTGCTCCGGCCTCTTTCAGATAATTTTTCTGGTTTAACAGACGAGCGCTAGTTGAGCGTTTAGCTGCTAATGAGAGAGATGATGATCTTCAGAGAAAAATAACTTATTCATATTCACTCCAGTGGGGTTTTAATGTCGTCCTGTTTGGGCCATAATCATTTTGATATGAAAATGTTTATTGGGGTTTTGTTTTCCACTTGTCGGGGGGGTTATACTGCCCCCAAGTGGCCAAAATACAAACTGCAGCAGCTTTAAATATGGCCAACAAACCGCCAAGGCCCAAAAGTTACGAAACCAGATTGAAATCTGTGCTGACCTGAGAAATCAATGATACTTTGTCCGGATCCACTAAAACATCCATGAGTCTTTATTGGTCCCTGTCTCCCCCCAGGCATCAGACGGAGGTGAAAACATAACCTCCCTGGTGGAGTTTATAGTTTGAGGTGGCGTTTCAGATTAAATTATCTCCATGTGTATTAACAGCATGTTTCCATGTGACAGGAAGTGAGTCTGATTGGATGCTACATGTGCTGCTTCCCTCTCCCTGCAGGTATCTGTACTGTGGAGAGCTGTCTCTGCGTCTGGACCAGGCCACGCCCCTGCACAAGCTGGCCTCTAAGTACCAGGTGCTGAGTCTCCAACAGGGCGTGACCCAGTACATGACCCAGAACCTGGCCCGGGACTCGCCCTCGGGCCACGTGGCGGGCTGGTACGAGTACGCGGTGCTGGCCGGGGACGTGACCCTGCGGGACAGCTGCCTCCAGTACCTGGCCTGGAACCTGTCCTCGGTGCTGCAGAGCGGCGAGTGGGTGACGCTCAGCAGCCAGCTGCTCATGTCCCTGCTGCAGCGCTCCGACCTCATCCTGCAGAGCGAGATGGAGCTCTTCGCCGCTCTGGAGGCCTGGATCATCCAGAACCAGCCGGACGGCCTGACGGCGGAGAACGCCCTGAGGGCCGTGCGTTACGCCATGATGCCTCCCAAGGAGCTGTTCCGCCTGCAGACCCAGTCCCCGGTGCTGGCCCGCTACCAGGAGTCAGTGCGGGACCTCCTCTACATGTCCTACCAGTTCCACTCCGCCTCGCCGCTGCACATGGCCAAATACTTTGACGTGAACTGCAGCCTCTTCGTGCCCAGGAACTACCTGTCCTCCTTGTGGGGCTCGCCCTGGATCATCAACAACCCCACGAGAGACGACCGCAGCACCAGCTTCCAGACGCAGCTCGGGCCCAGCGGCCACGACACCAGCAAGCGGGTGACCTGGAACGCCCTGTTCTCCCCCCGCTGGTTACCCCTCAGCATGAGGCCCATGTACACGGACACGGGCGCCATGCAGCCGACACGTGTGGAGGGGGGGCGCCCTCGCATCATCATCACCCCTGCCACGTCCAGCGCTGACTTCGCCGGGGTGAACTTCCAGAAGACGGTGCTGGTGATGGCTCGGCAGCAGGGGAAGCTGGTGGTGAGACACGTCTACAACTTCCACCAGAGCACCGAGGAGAACGGAGACTTCTTAGCGGAGGCCGACCTTCACCGCCGGACGTCTGAGTACCTCATCGACAGCTCGCTCTCCCTCCACATCGTGGTGAAGCCGCTTTACCAAACCCTCATAACCATCAAGAACTGAGCCTCTTCCTCCCTCTTCTACCTCCCTCCTCTTCCTCCCTCCTCTTCCTCCCCTGTGACCTCCTGACCTCACCCCTCGGAAACCACAGCTCAGCGGATGTGTGTAAAATCACGACGTGTCTCTGTCAGGATGAGGCCGGTGTTTTGTGGATTCATCCACCGCTGAAAATAGTCCCTCACAGAAATCTGATTTCCTCCCGTTTGAGTCACTTCCTCAGAAGCTGCAGCTTTCGTCTGCTTGAGGAAACTTCTGAGCTGTTTTTAGAAGAAGCGTTGGTTTTGGTCTCTTCCTGTGATTCGTTGACCTCGTCCTTGATGCTTGAGTTTCGGTTCCTGTCACTTGTTCTTTGCATCTAGTTTGATTTGTAGTTTTTTTTTATATGTATCGGTGCTAAAACGCCCCAGTTACAGCGAAGGGGTCCCAGTCAGCCACAGCCCAGGAAACAGTGATTCACTGGTTTCAGAGGAGTTTGTTTCATATAATCTTTATTTCAACTGCAGTTTATCAACATCAACTTATTTTTGCTGCTGCATCACTGAAATATCTGTTTTATAAAAACATCTGAAAATCAAACTCATCTCAGCAGGAACCTGCAGGTTTACACTGATCTGTGAATCACAACATTTGTTTCTGGGCATGTTTTTACTTTCTGTTTAATCATAATTAATTCATATAACCACAGTAGATGTTAGGAGGCTTTGTCATGAGTTCATCATTTTGTTTCATATTTAGATTTACTGTTGCATTAATCAATGGAAACTGATAATAAAGATTTTTACTAAAGTTTTGAAACTAAACTGAACTTCTGTGTGATTTCTGATCTTCATCCAACGATTCAGGAAAATGAGAAAAACTGAGAAACAAAAGTGAAAACCACGGAACAGACGACACAATAATAAAATCTGATTGTTATAAAATGTAAAATTATACAGAATGATTCCCCCCAGTGCATTAAAGTATTATTGTGTTATTATATTATTATAATTTGTGTACAACAGGATAATTGACTTAATAATTGAGGATTTAATCTACATATTCGAAAGCGAGAGAAGAAGAAGTACAAACTTATTTAATCATTATTATTAATTAGCTTATACTTTACCAGCTTCCTACATATCTATAAATATATCGTTTGACTGTTTATAATGTAAAAAATATAAATAATATATATGCCTACCTAATATACCTAAAATCAAACACAAACACGTTTGTATTGTTATTTATTCGACGGTGTCACAACAGTCAGGTCGAAAACAACAGCGAGGAACAGGACTGCGTTTCCCAGCATGCTTTGCGCCGGGAGCAGGAAGCGCTGGGTCTCGCAGGGACTCGCACTGATCCAAGTTAGGAGCCGAGAGCCGCAGGTCCGGGCCCATCATGTAACCGCTGCGGAACATTTGCACATTTACGCCTTTTCGCGACGCCCGCGGAGCGCGTGCAATCGTCCCCTCGCCCCGTGCACGGACACGCACGCTCCGCACGCACGAAGGCTCCAGGTGCATGAAGCTCGAGGCTCGGTTTCTGCATCTCTGTTGCACAACGAGCCGCCGAAGCTCCGGAGCGATGGAGGGAGGGAGCGAGAAGGAAGGCAAAGTCTTTTGTGCCTCCCCTCCCCCTCATCAGAGCAGAGGGGAAATGTCTCAGCCGAAGGGAGGTAAGGATATGACACAGAGCCGTGCACACGCACACACACACAATCACGGCTGCACGGGCTGCAACGTGCACGGCTGCAGCTCGTGCGCGGCCGGTGCATGTTGAAGTTACACGGTTTTCAAGGGTCAGCTGCATTTCCTGTTTCAGATCTTCCCCTTTGCACAGTTCCTGGTGAGGCGATGCTGCGTGTGCGTGCACACGCACCGCCGCTGCACACGCATGGTGCCTCCACCAGTCACAAGGCTGACGTGCACGCTCTTTACCACCAACTCTGCACGAGTTGATGCACGGTGCGTGCACGGCTGCAGATATGCTTGGTTCTGGTGCAGGGGGTCGACGTGTTGAGTTGTGTTGTGATAGGTTGTGATAGGTTGTGATCTGATGTGTTGTGTTGTGATGTGATGTGTTGTGTTGTGTTGTGTTGTGTTGTGACGTGTTGACCTGCAGCTGTCAGCGCTCAGGTCTGTTTGCTTCATGGGACACAAACTGAAAATCTAATTATAGACTGAGCTGAGAGCTTTAAGGTGGTGAGTTCAGGGGCAGGGGCTTCTCTGGGATTTTACACCACAAGTCTCCACTCTGTGCAGGGACCCAGGTTGACACACACACACACACAAGGTGTTTGCTCTGGTGTGTTTGTGCATAGATATAAAGAATAGTAATATAAAATCTAAGAAACACTAGAAAAAGGATTGTGCAATATAAACATGATATATTTCTGTATGTGCAGAATGCACGGAGGCCGAGAGAAAGTAAAGAAGAAGAAAACACATGCAAATAGAAACAACTTCATCAATCTGTCAACACACAAAAGTCACAACACATGCAAATACAGAAACACAATGCAAAATGTGAAGACGACAACGGAAATGTTTCCAGGGGACACGAATAAGTGACGCACCTGCTGCAGCTCAACGCTTTGTGAAGAACAAGAACCACAGCAGGTGCATCACTGGTTTGTGTCCCCGGGACACGTTTCCGTTGTTTGCATGTGTTGTGACTTGTGGTGTGATGTTATATGTTCTGGCGGCTCAAAGCCTCCTGCCAGAGGGAAGTGATTCTGAGAGTTCACGTGCAGGTGTGAGGAGTCTCAGAGTCTCAGTGGAGGAGGTGGAGATGGACTCGATGGAGGAGGTGGAGATGGACTCGATGGAGGAGGTGTTGACCATCATAGGCTGTGGCAGGTTGAACTTCTGATGCTGCTGCAGGAGGTGCATCCTCTGCCGGCCTCTCTGGTGAACGTGTGTGTGTCAAACCGACTGATGTGCAGCAGCAGTGAAGCTCGTGTGGATTTCATCTACGTGCACGACAACAGGAGCCGAGAGGAAACGTCCCTGCAGCCGCAGATCCTCAGCGAACAGGAGGGAGAAGAAACTGATCGATTCATTTGTTCGATTCAGGCAAAGATTTCAAGTGTTTGCTGCTTAAAGCCTCAAACGTGATGATGTAATGATTCTCTTGGTTGTATCTGGGGCTGGATCAAAATGTAATATTTTGGGATTTGGAACAACACGAGCAACTTGAATTCATCATCACAGATTTGAGGAAACGATCGGCAGGACTTTTTAAAATGATTTTCTGGTTCATGTGTGACTCTGAGGTCAGGTGGTCCGTGACAGTCGAGTGGTTTTTAGACCAAAGGTGTCGCTGTGGAGAGAAATTTGAAGTTCTGCCACGACCCATGAGCACGACACTTCCCCACACAACCATCACGTGTCTCTGTTTGCAGAGCACGACAAAGATTTATTAATTTAAATGGAGCCAAACTAACCAGAGCTGCGATTGGTCAGTCAACAGAAGATCGATCAGCAGCGACGGTTATAAACAATTCATCGTTTCCTTAAAGCTTGAGATGTAAAAGCATCTTGTGCACGGGGAAGCTCGTGTGTAACATTTGACCTTGTGTGTCACACTTTGACCTTGTGTGTCACACTTTGACCTGAACTACAACAACCGGATCGAGGAGGAAACGTCGGCGCAGCCTCCGAGGCTCAGATCATCTGTGAAGGCAGGAGGAAAAAAAAACAGCTGCAGCTGAGTGAGAGCAGCTCGGGCGTTAGTCCTCCCTCCTCTGTGTTTTCCAAGAAGTCCAAAGTGAGAGTGGTTCATTGCACAACATGCAAAACACACACACGTGTACATGCACACTGTGTACAGGACATGAACAGGTAGAGAGAGAGAGAGAGAGAGAGATGGTCAGATCCTGTTTATGTGGAACAGTCGTCACACAGTTTGTATTTCCTCTGTTGTAAATGATTGAAACTGTTTGATTCATCGACTCGTCACTTTATCAAGTTCCTGCAAATCATAATAAAACGGAACCGGCAACAAAATCGGTCACATTAAATAAAAGCCTGAATCCTTAGGGAGAGAAAAACAACAATTTGTTGATTAATCGATCAAACAGATTGTGATTTGTGAGAGTTTGTAGGTTTGTTTTTGTCTTAAGTGTAAATTCAATATTGATTTTAAAATCGTTTGATGACACATCTTTGTGAAAGTTTGAGAACCAAGACCTTTTCGACCAGCTGCCGAACAGATGTTTCAGATATTTCCTCTGAGGTGTCGGTGGAGACCAAAACAGAGCAAAAAGGAGAAGGAGAGCTTATATTCACAGAGTGGACTGAAACATGTCGCTCTGTGTCGGCTGGATCAGAAGAAATCTGTTAATGCAGGTTAGAAATATTAAAGACTTTCTGAGGCCCTGGAGAAAATGTATTAAATGTTCAATGTTGTTTCTTTGTCTGAAACTTTCAAAAGAGGAAATGAGGAAGAATCCGATTGAACACGATTTGAAACCCGACTGGACGCTGGATGGAGTTTTGCTCCCTGACAGTTTGTGAGATGTTGTGTAACCGACTCACTTGTGATTGGAATAAGCTTCCGAGGTTTGACTCTCCGCTCGGCCCAGATCCTGCAGCGCGGGGTTGTTGTATAACTTCTAAGTGCTGAAGGAAATGAGTACAAATCTGCAGAAGCTAAAGAAAGCATCACGTCCTTGTGCTTTATGAAACCGTGCCAGGCTGCGCTCAGTCACTTCATCCTGCAGCCGGTTTCCTTCTATTTTCATATCGCTTGGCACAGACGCAGTGAAGTCCTGGGTCTCCTCTTCGGCGCCGCCTGTGGCCCCGGACTCTTTCTGCCCTCACCACTGTTCACCGGGCCGGGCCAGGGGCTGTGCCGGGCCGGGCTGGACGATGGCAGCGTGACAGCGGGCCTCCCACCTCGTGTCCCCCCTGCAGCCTCGTCCGGCCCTCGCTCCCCTGCACAGATGTCCTGTTTGTCATGCAAATGGCCGGGTGGCGTTTTCCAGCTGCACTGATCCTGGATCTGCTGTTGGTCAGCTTCCAGAACACGGCTGCAGTTTTTTGCTGCAATAACAGTAGAATTGTTCAGAGCTTTGTTCAGATGATCCACCAACTGTACTTCTCTTTTCAGGGGGATGGGGTGGGGGGTGGGGGGGGTGGGGGGGGGGAGTGACTGAGTGAGCATGCAGCTACTTCTCTGTCGGCAAGAACCATAAAATAACTGTTTATCACATCTGAGCTGCAGACGTGTTTAATGCAGATTTTTGGCACTGAAGCTACAAAATGAGACGCACATAAATCCAGGCCTCGTGTCGACCTGGAGCGACCTCTCAGTTTCCAGAGGGGTGTTTGTCCTGCACTCGGTGGAAGCAGCGTTGTCTCCTCTTTCTGGAGGATCACTGAAGTTGAGCGAGTGCACAGGAAGTGAAGCGCGAGTTGCTGACGACACGATTTCCAAAAGAGTCCAACAGCTGGAACCTGAAGGAGCTGCCATCTTTGGAAGTGTAGAGTGTCTCACAGACTGCCAGAGCGGTCGCAGGGCGGCAAAGAGCCCAGGGCTATTTTCAAATGCCACCAGCCAGCCTACCCCCTACCCCGTGTGCGGCTCAATATCTCTTCCTGTTCCTCCTCGCCGCTGTTGACCGCCTCCCCCCCCGCTCTGTGATTGATCTGTCTTCCTCTGACGCTGTGGAATTCCATTGAGGAACATTTGGAATTGTTTGAATTCCAGTGGGAGTGTGTGTGTGTGGGCTGGGGGGTGAACGTCAGGAGCACCGTGTGGCTCATGATCAGGCTTCGCACGCCGAGGGGCCGTGCATGTGCTCCGTGCATGTCCCCGCTCCTGTCAGCAGAGCGCCTGCTCGCTGCCGACAGGCCCCCGTCGGGCGTGGTGGAAACCGGGAGCATCAGCTGTTCTCAGTCACTTCTGGAGAAAATGATTATTGCAGCAGAGCCAATCGGTGTCCTTGTTGTGTGTCCTTGTTGTGGCAGGTTTCAGTGAGAACGAGGAGTGTCCGGGCACAGACCCGGCCCGTCTCCTCTGGAGTTTCACTGCATTCTTCTGCTCACGTGCTGAAACACTGGGAATGATCTGTGCTGCTGCTGTTAATGAAGCGAGCGAGCGGCATGCTGAGCTCAGCAAGAAGAAAGAGGCGATTGTGTGTTTGAGTTATGCAACGAAATCTGGACAAAAGTCTGAGATGGGATATTTTTATATCACTCACGATATGAGAGACAACACGATGAGTCGCTGCTTCACTTCCAGTCGTGTTCTGACCACAGGCTGGAAATAAAGATGGACGACACGTCTCCACTTCTTCCTATCGTACAAAAACAAGGCCCAAATATCCTGTCTACAGGGGGCGCTGTCCTGCACCTTCCAGGTCTTTAAACCTGGAGCCACATTCATTTGAACTCAAAAAGTTCTTCCCTGACCCATATCACATCCTTCCAAGTTTCATTGGGATCCATTCAGCTCACAGACACACACAACCTGGGCGGAGGCGGAGGATTTATCTGAAAAGCCCGAAACCCAAAGATGTAGAATTATCTACAACGAAGGAAAACTTCACATCTGAGAATCTGAAACCAGCGACTGAGATCTAATTTCTACATTTAATTATTTCAGTCTCATGATAAAAGCAGAGAACGAGCTTCATCCTGCAGCCACAGAAGTTACATAACCAGCGTCTCCTCTGACACCATCACCTCCACCTCCTCCTTCCTCCTCCTCTGTTTGCTCTTCTTCTTTTCTGCTCGGGGAGAAGCTGCAGGTTCAGATCCCTTCAGCTTCTCACATGTCGTGACCTCCACCACAGAGGTTTGTGTTTCACCTCTTTTTGGCTTGTTTGCTTGTTTGTTAGCAGGATTACACAAAAACGACTAAAGCGATCTCCTTCAAACCTGCTGGAGGGATCTGGTCCGGGCTGCATCACATTTATCATGATTATTACCATGGAAGAGATCATGTTTACAAAGAGCCAAGAGAAGCATAAAAGAGAGATCAGATTCCTCATCATATCAGGTCTTCCTTCTCGTTTCCTCCCTGTTACCAGTGGTTTGATTAGTTCAATGAAGTTGTGTCTGGTATATAGATCGAGTGCAGGGTGTGAACCGAGGCTGTGAAGTCCTCGAGTTCCTCTGTTGTTCTCAGGTCAGTGAAGCAGGAACAAGCAGAACGTAGCTTCAGGCTCGGAGCTGAACACAAACACTGAATTCCTTCACTCTGAAATCTGCATGTTCTCCTGTTGGAGAAGAACCAGGTCTCCTGAGGAACCAGGGTTCAGTCCAGACTCCTGCTGCAGGTGTTTTCTCTCCTGAGTCTCAGTGTGAGTCGGTCGTGAAGCTGTTCACCAGGCGCTGGTTTAAGGTTACTATTGTCTCTGTGTGTGTGTGTGTGTGTGTGTGTGTATCTGTCTGTGTGTAAGAGTGTGTGTGTGTGTGTGTGTGTGTGTGTGTGTGTGTGTGTGTAGGAGGTGTTCAAAATTACATTTAACTGCAAAAAAACCTTTTAGAGAAGTGTCGACCAGGAGCCAGGAGGCCGCCAGCGGAGGGACCGATAACAGGCAGAGTCACACCCTGCACTGTTTGAACAAACCAGGACACACTGGAGAGAGAGAGAGAGAGAGAGAGAGAGAGAGACTGTGTGTGTGTGTTAGTGTGTGTGTGAGTGTGCGCCTTCAGGACAGCTTTTTGAATGACAGATCCCTCCGCATGTGTTTGTATTTTCTCTCATGACTTGTGAGAAAATCCAGTTCTGCAGCCGCACCTTCGCTTTTACTTTAAATGCCGTGTTATGACATCAGCGAGCAGTGCGAACACACACACACACACACACACACACACACAAGCACACACACACACACACACACACGCTGGTGACTTTACATATTAAAGTGCATCAGCTGATCAGAGCGCCACATGTCTCGGTCCAGCTGCTGCAGGGTTCAGTCGGTCGGGGGGGGGTTTGAGCCAGATGCTGTCGGCTGGCACAGCAACACACACACACACACACACAGACACACACACCCCCCTCAGGAACACTGTGACACCCCTCCAACAGGACGTCGAACCCATAATGCTGCACCTACACATGGAGCGAGCACACCTGGGCTGCCAGACCTCCTCCTCTTCCTCCTCCTCTTCCTCCTCTCCTTCTCCTTCCTCCTCGTCTTCTTCTTCTTCTTCTCCTACCGACTCCCTGAGGCTGCTTCTCTCAGTCAGGATCTGGAGTCTCTTGCTGCATCCCACCGTGAGTGTTGCTGATGAGAGGAAGCTGCGGTTGCTATATCAACAGGAAGCGTGAGGAGGCCGACTGGATGGAGCTCGGCGTCCGAGCGGCGGCTGCAGGACGTTTGACTCCTTCTGCTCCAGTGGGAGTTTCTCCTCCTCTGGTTGTGAAGCAGTGTAGAGTCTCGGGTTGTAGCTGCTGTGTTCAGATGGATTCAGGGGATCAGGTTTACTGAAGCTGCTGCTGGAGAGAAGCAGGTCGACCAGGACGATCAGCTGATCAGTCGACTTTCACTTTCCTCCCGTCGGCACAGATTCAGATTCACAGGCTCCAGTTCAGATTAAACCGGAGCTGAAGTGATGAGTTGATGAGTTGAAATGTGCTTTTATTGGAGAAAAATGTCTGTATTCAAGTTGTCAGCAATATGCAGATGTAACCGTGGTAACTACTTTATAAACTGAAGGAACCAGGGATTATGAAAATAATTGTCAAATAACCAGAGACACATTAAAGAGACATAACGGACACATGTAAAAGAAAAGGTTTATTTTCTGAGGGTTCATGTTGTCATGTTGTGTGTCTGTGTGTTTCAGGAAAGAGGAAGCCGGTGCTCAAGCTCTCTAAGGAGGCGTTTGAGCAAACTGCTCCTGCCGCAGCGTGAGTCTCACTCTTCATCACGTCTCAGATTACTCCTCTTACTTCATATTAATGTGACATAAGAAAATAAACTTTTTTTGTGTAAACGTAAAAATAAATGCACATCTTTTACTCTGTAAAATAAAATCAGTGCTGATCCTGATGTGCCTTTAACAAACTCGTCTCTGATTTCAATGAATGTTAATGATTTAATTGTGTGTTTTCAGACCTCCCAGAGATTTGGATTCCAAAGCTTGTGTGACCATTGGAGAAAAGGTACATGTTCCTCTCCTGTTCACCTGGTCACAGCTCCTCAGTGTTTCTCTCCTCGCTGGGTCACGTCCGTCAGTGACGGATCCGTCGGCTGTAAAAACGCCTCAGTGAACATTACAGCTGAAGTGAGGACTTGTGATCGTGGGGAGGCTGGAATGTCTTTTATTGGCCGACTGGCAGTAAAAATATTGACTTTAAACTCATCAAATAAGTGGAATTTTCCATTGGCAGAGCTGCCGCAGCTCTCCCTGCTCCAGTTGGACTGAAGTCAAAGTTTCTCTCTCTCTTTGCTTGAATCATGTAGGAACATTAGATTTGAGGTTTGATACTGATCACAGGAAACCACAGATCACAGCGAGTTCTGATATCCTCTGTGTGTTGTTGTGTCTGGAGCAGAACTTCGAGGTGAAGGCCGATGACCTGGAGCAGATCTGCGAGCTCGGCCGGGGAGCGTACGGCGTGGTGTACAAGATGAGGCACGTGCCCAGCGGCCTCATCATGGCGGTCAAGGTGAGAGGAGGAATCGTTTGTTTAGGCTGGTGTGAAATCAACCAGCTGTGTGAGAGGAGTCGTGGGACTTCAGCCTGAAGTCAAAAACTTAAATAAAATACAATTCCTCTTCTGCTCACGTGACTCTGGTTCCTCCAGATGTTTCACAGTTGTGATGACGACGAAGCTGGAACTGCATGAATCACTTTCTACAGCTTCTCCTGCTCTGTAGCATCGACTCGTTTCCTTTCCTGATTCCTTGTGTGTAACATGTGAATTAAAGAGTTTGAGAATTCTCCTGAACGTCTGTTTCCTGTCTTCGTCTCTCAGAGGATTCGAGCCACAGTGAACACTCAGGAGCAGAAGAGGCTGCTGATGGACCTGGACATCTCCATGAGGACGGTGGACTGCTTCTACACCGTCACCTTCTACGGAGCCTTGTTCAGAGAGGTAGCAACACGCTAGCAACGTTTACATGTCACATGTCACATGTCACATGTCACATGCATGTTTACTGCACATAAGAGCTACAGCCACGGGTCCAATCATTGATCCTTGGTTAAGATGAAGGAAATGAGACAACTTCAGGTTTTAAAAAGTGAAACTAAGCTGCTTCTATTGATTTTATCATATTTGAATGTACATGATGTCATAATGTTAATATACTGTATATAAAATATATATAAATCGACTTTTGTTTCCCAGTAGCTGCTGTAGTTTCTAATTCTTCATCCTTTGTCGGCGTGCATGAAAACGTCGACACTGCGACTAAAACACTTCCTGTCTGAACTTCTCTAAACTCCATCCCATCACTGTTGCCAGGGCGACGTGTGGATCTGCATGGAGCTGATGGACACGTCCCTCGAC
>CM076735.1:17551899-17564399 GCA_038501795.1 Pseudopleuronectes americanus | reverse complement strand
TGGCTTCCTTTGTCAAAGTCATCCTGGGGGACTGAGCCGAGGGAGGATCTGTTCTTAGAAGAAGCACCAATCGCAGCCCCTGTTACCTGCAGGACCCCGCCCACCTCACACCTCACACCTTACACCTCGCCAATTCCCCACTCCCCCCCCCCTCCACTGACACACGGACAGATGCTGACGAAGCAGAACGAGGAGTTTGTCTCCGACCCTCCACGTCCTGACATGGGAGGGTGGGGGTGCGGGGTCTCACTTATAATCTGGAATCATTTAAAATGTCTGTATGCAAACGCTCCCTCTGTGGTTGGATTAGCTCCGCCCCTCTGGGCGCCGCCTATCACCCGTCAGCAGGTCGGCTGTGATTCGTCAAACTAAGGAGTTGGTGAAGGGAGGAGCAGATTATATAAAAAAAGATGAATGATATAATCTATCTATGTATAATCTAAATGTTTGTATACTCAAAGCAAGTGTTGCATCGGTTTATTAATTGACTGCATGTACAGAATTTATCTCCAGATGTTCCAGAGAGGAACAGCTGTATCAGGGCCCTCCTGGTGGCCACACATAGGTACTGCACGTCCACTGCTTTCTCTTGATTACAGCAGAGGTCGACAAAACGTCCTGGGGCTCTGGCTGCCTGTGTGTGTGTGTCTGTGAGTGTGTGTGTTTGTGTCTATGTGTGTGTAGAGCTGCATCATTCTGGATAAAAGTAAAGTCGCATTATTTGGGAAACAGCTTTATTTTTATTCCTCTGTTTAATTTCTAGCAGTAAAATTCAGAATCCAGACTGATTCTCACCGGATGATGAGATTCTGCAGACGAACGGGAAACAACTTGATTTTAAACCCAGTTTGTCGTGCAGCTCTATGTGAAACACACACGTTCGATTGCGCTTTGTGTGTGTCTGTGTGTGTGTGTGTTGACATTGTGGTCAGTTGTTGGAGAAGAATTGTCTCCTCGTTGTCTGTACTGAGCCAATCACAACCATCTCCACTCCTTGTCCAACATGAAAAGAACTGGATATTATTACTATTATTATTATTAATATTATATTAATTATTGTCGATGT
This sequence comes from Pseudopleuronectes americanus, assembly GCA_038501795.1. Classification (NCBI taxonomy): domain Eukaryota; kingdom Metazoa; phylum Chordata; class Actinopteri; order Pleuronectiformes; family Pleuronectidae; genus Pseudopleuronectes; species Pseudopleuronectes americanus. The sequence continues at coordinate 17,563,333 of CM076735.1, read as the reverse complement.
CATTATTTAGGTCCGGGTCTCTCTCTCACATATTCACTGCAGTTTCTCTTATTTATTACAACTGCTGTTTCCCCTCTGAAGACGTTTCTCCTGTGTTGGTTTTAGTTTGTTCTTCTCGGCTCAAACACGTAAACGCTTTGAAACTGTAACTTGCAGCCTTCTATGTGCCTCTCTATAGAAAACCATGTTGTACCAGGATGATGCAGGGACGTCCGCCTGTCATATCCCCCCCCCCTCGCTCGCTGCATGGTTCCACTTCCTGTTTGTGCAGATTGCGACGTGTTTCTCTTCTACCTGTTTGAGCTCATCTCTGTTGCTTCATGTCAGCTGCTCACAGACGAGCTCTTGGTTGTGATGCATGAACGACTCGAATGACAAAATGGGAAACTTGCAGCTCGTGGCTGGACGACGGTCAGGGTGATGTTGTCAGGGTTAGAAAATCTACTTTATCTTCTCGCCTGTTCAGATTTTGTTGCTAGGATTGAGATGTTTCTGTTTCTGTGTCCGTCCTCGCTGAGTTGTCGTCCCTTTAGCTGTTGTGCGATTGTTGCTTAAATGTAGAATCTGTGATGTAGAAGACGAGAGAAGGATCCTGCTGAGATCTGAACTTTGACGGCTGTGAGAACCAGTTACAGCTTAAAACCTCCTTTGCTTTCAACACAAGGTGGCAGTCTAATATTGTAGAAAACGTAATTTTCAAAACCATCACACAAATTAAATTACTTTACTAATTTTAGGCAAAATGTAAAGGTGTATTGTTCCATTTGTTTGGCCACATGGGGGCAGCAGAACCAATCGTAAACACAGCATCACCCTGCTTGTCACCTCTCTGCAAAATAAAATAAATTTTTAAAGACATGAAGTCTCAAAATCTAAAAATACATTTACTTCTTTCTAACAGTTGAGTCATGTAAACATCTGAGGACCCTTCAGCTTCCCTCGTTCTGAAGCTGTCGCCTCAGACCCGGCTGATGACGTGTGACACGTTCTTCTCTGCTTGTTTCACCACCCGTCCTGTCTCTGGTGGCGAAGCTGTGTCACAGGTTCGATCTCCGCCTCTCAGAACCACAGGGCTCCGTCATTAGAGCGGTACTGTGCCAAAGATGACAGCCTACTACCCCTGAGAAGCTCCAAACGCCTTTAGTGTCATGTCATGATGAAATTAACCCAATTCAAGTCTTATTTTTAGAATCAGTGTGGCCTGGTCCACGAGGTCTGCCCTGTCATCTTGCTTTGTGACCCTCGGAGCCCTGGTGAGCCGCTGTGACCGAAGAGCAGCAGCAGAGGGTTGAGGGCTGAGGGGACGGGGACAGGGGATGGGGACAGGGGGTCTTTGAGGAGGGGGACAGTGTGTGCAGCCCTCCTGCTGCTGCATGAGAGACTCTGACGTCCCACCTGTAGAGGACAACAAGCTGCTCCCTCTCTTTCCCCCTTGTGCGTGGTTGGGTGGCAGGGATTTGGGCGTGTGTAGTTTCTGTAGGTGTCAAAGTGCCTGATGATGCTTTTCATGTGAACCTTTAAACTCTTCTCCGTGGTAGTGATGCTTCAACACTGTGTCTGTCCCGTGGCCCCTCTCTGGGCCTCGCTGCATGTTGCTGTGATGTGTTGCACTGTTCCCGTATCGCACAGCGGCAGGTTCATTTCACTCTGAAGGTTTGCAGCCTGCGTGGATGTTGTTTCACTTTGAGACATTTTGTGGCTTTTCTGAGAGTTGACAAGTTCTGACCTTTTTAGAAATGAAGCTGTGATTCTGTAAATTCTCAAACAGCAGCAGTGGTTTCTTCTCTCACGGGCTTTTCTTTAAAACTCTTATTTATTTTTCTACATCTGCTCTTTGCTGAGTCGGTTTGTTGTTGCTGCTCCTGCTAAATGCTCTTAACTCTGCAGAAGGTCAGTCTCTGTTAACGACCCATGAACATAAAGTTTTATTTAAATATTTCAAATCATGTGTTGTTTACGTGCAGCTCTGTCACGTGCATACACCTGCTTGCATAAATGCTGCTCAGTAGCACCTCTGGTGGTCGAAAGGTCAATGACACCAACAGTGACGCGGGAGCCACTCAGAGGAAATATCCTCATGTTTATCACATCTTCAGATTTCACAGGCAATATATAATTTAGTTTTCTGTTTCCAAAGTTTAAAGTTCAATTTTTGATCAATATCTGTCAGTTGTAAATGATTATTTACAACAATAGTAATAATTTTATTATATAAATTGCATTCAAACCCATTTGTCTTCTTTTCATTTTTAAATTTCTACATCAAACGTTTTGTTGAACGAGACAAACGAGATGTTGGAGCTTCTGTGACTGTGAGAAGAACTAACGTGTGATGATGAGGCAACGAAGAAATAAAATATATAAACTGGAGGAAGCCGTTTGCTTTATTTTCTGTTTATTCATTTATTAGTTCATTTCTTTTCAGTTGATTTGCAGCAGTTTGACAGATATCATGTGAACCCACAGAAAATATGATTTCAATTTGATAAATCTCTCACAAAAAGAAACAATAAAGACCTGAATGAGTCTTTGATCAGAACATTCACCGTCTGAGCCGTTTCTCTCTCCTATGATTCATTTGGTTGTTTGAGAATTTACAGCATCCTAATATTACACATCATATTATTAAGTGATGAAGATGTTTGTTTTTAAAGGTAGAAATGTTCATGTGTTTAAATTCCTTCACTGATTCAGATTTGATCAGATGTAAATGTCCCAGCTGATCTCAGAACCTCGTCTCTCAGTAACTCGCTTGGTTCGGTCCATCTTCAACAGGCGAGTCCAAGCACGCGTCACATGGTATGGTCCTGTGTGTGTGTGTGTGTGTGTGTGTGTGTGTGTGTGTGCTTGCATGTGGGCATTCCCGTCCACCACTCTTTTTGTGGCTCTCACCTGCTGAGTGAACCTGAGTCAGTGCAGGACGTCCGAGTGGAACCGGTCAGTGTCACATCCCATCAGTCAGTCCGAGCCTCCAGCAGCCGGCACGTATCTGTGCTCGACTCGCAGCAGGCCAAACGCTGTGACTGGAACCAGCCGCCTCTTTCTAGAGGAGACGTGCGCTCGGAGAGAATCAGAGGAAACTTTGCTCACCTTCCTCATCCTCAGATTTGGGGAAGTAGATGAATCAAAGTCCTGAGTGTAAATCTGTCGTTCGTTGTGTGAACCGTTCTGAGGTTTCCTTTGTTTTATTTTTTATTGCACATGTGATTCATGGAGCTCTGTGTTTCTGGTCCACTCAGCTGTAGGTGACCTCTGACCTTCTGCGGTGTTGTGTTCTGTTGAATTCGGGGGGTGGGGGGGGAAGTGTCCGGGCCGGTTCTAGAGAAGCTACTGTCCGGGATGAGGCTCCAGCTCCTCGCCCCGAGGGAAGTGAAGTTCTCAGCATATTAACACGTCTCTAAAGCCTCTGCTATAAAGACTGATGACTGTTCATTTAGAATTTCTATGAATATTTTAGATTGCTCAAACTGATTGTGTGCAATTGTATTGATTGGAAATTCAATAAAACAGGTATTTTTACACAATAAGCTCCTGGTCTGATCTGTGGTGTCTCTTGTTTTCACTCCACAGACTCAGAACTTTCTCTGAGCTGCGTTCAGACGTGAAAAGTGACAGAATAATTGGGGGAAAATTGTTTCCAGGACTTGAGAGCAGACGTGAAACCGTGAACACATGATGTAGATTTAACTGGACTGGTCCACAACCTCCACACCCGCCAGACTAACCATCGAACAACCCAAAACCACTTCCCTCACCGCTCCACACCACCACACCCCTACTACCCCCCACCCACAACCTAGACTCACACACCCAACCCTCACAATCGCGTGATAATCTTTGAGTCACTTTGTAGTTCGCTAGAGCGTATATGGTCACATAAAGTTAGAGAACGTCATGAAATAAAGGGTGCACGAGGAGATACTATATAGAGACTAAGTATATCAATACTAAGTCTCTTTTTTGTATTTATATATATGGATAGATGTGCGATGCGAGTGTCTCAGGTATATATTCTGATATTGAACCACACACACACAACTCACACAACAAAACAAACACAACGGAGAGATCAAACATAACAGGCATTCATAAGAATGACACTAAGTAGGCTCGAGGAGGCATAACTCACTAATTCTAACTATCAACTCTACTACATTACTCTCTGCAAATCAAACTATTACACATATCTCATCATTTGTACCAATTAACATAAAATTATTCAACACAAAACTTCCGCATTATGCATACACATACATCCTTGTTTACGCATATCTTAATCAATTATGACATTAAAAAAGTCAGATGGAAAGCATATCTACAGTGAAAGTGTTAAAACTAAACAAGTCCTCTACAATGAACACTGAACACACAAGAGACACACATTAACATTCAGAGTGATAACACAAAGGTTCCGCGGACCAGATCAACTTACACGACAATCTCACAACTAACAGCGGCAGTATCTCATGAGCTCATATCCTCTATATCTATTCTTTCTCTCTCTCTACTCTTTGAGCATCTCATAATACTCAAATAGAAATGAGTTTTATCGGTATAGTATAGCAACATGTTTAATATGATTGTTATTAGTTTTAGCTAGAGTTATTTACTGGTAGTATTGGGAAACATAATCTAATCTTAATTAAATATTATAGGTCACAGTAAGTTGTGTGTTGACATGAATGATTGAATATTGAAATGTTGGTAGATATGCGATTAGAGTTATTTTTTGGAAGATATTGTTTTAATTAGGTGAATGGGAACAGTTGGTTTGGTTAATCAATAATCTCCAACGTCTCCTCTCTGTTAGATAGTACATTAAAAAAAAAAAATTACATTACCAAGTAATTAAAAACATAAATCTATAGGAGGGTCTGAAACATTAATATAATATAGTTTAATAGGTTTCAACTAATAGTGTGATGAGAAGAGTAGTTGAGCTTTGATATCACCAAATAACCTTAGTAGTTCGTCTCGTTCATCTCAGGCGGATTGAGGAGGTGCGGAACATATTGTCAGAGATTTTGAGAAATAGAGAGATGGAGTGATTTTGTGAGAGTACATGGTGGGAGTTGTCGATTAGGAGTAGTTACGACTAGATGCTCTAGTGAAGCTCATAGCGATGTTATTAGGAGGCGGGGGAGTATGATAGATGGTAATTAAATCGTAAAGAGTCAGACTCACAATCAGTGCATATATATATCTAAGACATGAGGGCGATAATAGACAAAGTCTCAGAGAGCTTAGTAATAATTTTATAAGTCTAACATATGAGTGCCTCTCGGGCGTCTGTTGTTGCGGTTGGGGTTTTTGCTCGTCTAATGTTTAGAATAACAGAGACTAATTCACTCTTTATATAATCTAACGTAAGACTGTAGTACTGAAGTATGCGTAACATATGTATCTGTTAATATGATAGTCACACACACACGCGAATGAGATAGCCTCTGTTTCTTATATAGACAAAAGAAGACATCTAGAGACATCATCAAACTATAACCTAGTTATCAGGAGCGGACGATACAGTGTTATAAAAACACCAAGAAATCACGTTTCGGGTCAACGGAGCTTTTCAATCATCATCATCTCTCAGTTAATTGGGGGTCTTTAAGAAATAACTGAAGTAGTTCAATTAAACGTAGAACACAATTCGAATTAAAAGCTAATAACTGATCGTGCAGAACTCCCAGAACGCGGACAACTGATAGGATCCGCAAATCTCGTACAGAGTGCTTCGGAGAGAACGAATGAGAATGTGAGATCCCCTAACACGATATTCTCTGAGTAAGTATATTATACTAATGACTTCAACTTACAAAACTATTTTTATTTTATTTCTTACAATGCCAGCAGTAATGACGTTGTGTTCTCCTCTTCATCTCCGAATCACAAGCCAAGCGTAACGCCCAGACCACATCTTACACAACAAAACATGGTCCAACACAGACAACAATGAGCGCAGTCAGGGGTCGAATTGTCCGCTGAATTTACCCTAAAACAAACAATCTCGACCATATGAACACACAACAAAAACATAAGACTCCAACAATGCACCCCCGATAATATAAATCAAGTCACATACATAAGATACCTCAATACCCCACTAAGAAAGTAGTAAATCTAGACGACATACGAATACAATATGTAAGAGAATCATCTCTATCCTGCTATCTGTGTGAATAAAATATTTAGCGGGTGTGAAACACCTTTTTAATCGGTTGAACTCTGTTTAATTTATAAATGCGACCTAATGGTGCGAACCGCACATTCAATAATGCCGGGGGTGGATACGGGGGGTGCGGCGGGGGGGGGGGGGGGGGAGCAAATAGGCTGGGCTGATGTAGAGTGGATCTGGGGCGGGGGTAGTGAGTCTAGGGGGGAGTCAGTATTTATAAATGGATTTTATATTGATCAATAAGTGTTTAACCAACTTTGGGGCGGACACATATATTAAGAGCTTATGTGAACTGAAAATGTATGTCTATCTGATATCTCTACGTCTTATAGGCCGAAAAGTATATATATGTGATTTGATTTTTTGAATGATAAGCAGCCACTGAGGTTTTAAAGAGTGTGGGCGGGGGGAGGTTGGGCATGGACTGCGGCGCAATAACTGTAGAGAGTTTTTTGTATAATCTTCATGACTATAACCCTTTGACACATGCTAAGGAACTTTTACGGTCATATATTAAACTATAAAAGTCATCATACTTCGATCTCTCACATAACTTATCACTATCACAATACGATTGATCTAAGCCAATCAATAGGTCATTAATATTCCAAGAAACTAGTCATTATGTAGTCTATGTTCTCTCCCTCAACAGTACGTCAAGACCAATGCGACATCAACAGGGTCGACATCCGGCATGATTGGCTGAAATCCGAATCACGAAGAAACACACCTCTGTTTACTAAGTGAGCGCCCACATAGATCTTCCCTGTTAAGAGAGGAACAAATTCTGACAGTAAACAGAACTAAAGTCCCTCGTACATCTCTTAATTTCTCCTCGAAACACATAATGTATAGTAGCCGATAAACATCCCAATCAACTAGAGAGAGAATACGGAGGCCGAGATGAATGCAGGATGTTAGTCGTGAGTGACTGCGTCCTATGAGAGCGAGCCACCCACCAGAGAGCCGAAATGAGGGCGAGGAACAAACCGCTAAGTCGCTCTTCGTAAGTTCTTGCCACTTCCTCATAGTCACACAAAGAGGATATAGCTGCATAACTCGCTTTCGAGACGGGGAGGTGGTGGGGTGGGGGGGGACTGTGTCAGGTGGGGGGTTCGGTACGGGGAGGGGGGGGGGGGGCTCTCGTAACCACCCTGCATGATCAAGCTCCTTGGAAAAAGGGAGAAAAACAGGATCTGGAACTCAAACAACATCCTGTACAGCCTCCCCCCCCCCCCCCCCGCCCCCCCCCCCCCCACCCCCCCGTCACACAGTCTCTACTGCTCCGTACTGTGTAGAAAGTGGGAAAGAGATGAATCAGTGAGGAAAGAGGGTGAGAGGGGGAGGGGTACTTCCTTCTCTCCGGCCTCAGCTCATCACAACACAAGTCATACTCCTCCACAGATTCCCCCACTCAATCATCTTTTTATCAAATGCACCTCCAGAACAGAACGTGACTGAGCTCGGTGTCATCCTCTCTGAGTTAAAGCTGTGGCTGATGGAAGTTTGAAGCAGAGGGAAATTCACGCAGCTAAAAATAAACGGAATTATTGTAGTTTTCGGGATCACGTACAGAATCTCACCCACGCTTCCTGATTCTGACCAACTCTCCTACCTTAATTATCTATTGCCTGTGCAAGTGAGTGAGAGAAGAACAGGCAAAAAATATGAGTGACACACAAAGACAACTATTTTAAACAAGCTCATTCAATAACAATGATCCATACAAATCACAGAACTGCAAAAAGTCAGTTGGAACACGAACAAAATAAACAAAAGAAATACAAATTACTGTAAATACAACAAAAATCACAGAAATGACAAAAGGAAACAACATCATACTAACTCTATTCTGCAAATTTATATTTCAAAATAGCAGAGTCTAAAATGTAATGGAGAAATTCCATAACTCTGTCATCATCGGAGACTGAATATGAATTATCTTCTACAAAGAAAGAGTGAGGACATAAATATATGAATCAGACAAAAAGAGAAAATACAGAACTCTCCCATTCCCACTTGCAGTCTATACAGTCCTAAGATCATTGGTGTTGTACTTGATCATTACTAAAGTCAATGTAAGCACCTCGTGGGGATAGAGACTCCTTAAGCTGTAAGATTTTATCTGCAATAGAAACACAACCCAACTACATGTGTCCACATCATAACGTGTCTCACGGAGGAGGGTAGCACAGCTTGCATAAGATAGAGCTGCTTATACTGAGCTCTCTAGACCACTACATCACACATACTCACCCTACAAACACCACAGAGCGATGCGATCCTTCTGCTTGAGACCTACACATGAGGAAGTGACTTGATCCAGCAGAGAGGAAGTGGACATGTCCGCAGCCAGGGGATAGACTAGAAGTGTTACACTGATCAATTATGCGCCGAGTGGGAGACGGTGCGTGGTTGGGAGCATCACACTGTGCACACCAAATGTTTCGTGCTCTCTATCTGCTCTAACACCTACAAAACAACCACGATGTGGGGGGAGCAGTGCGTAGTGCAAGGTGGGTGGAACCTGCAATCTAACCATACACAGGTGAAACTATCACACTGTGCCCTCAGCGAGTCACGTCAGCCTGTACCCTCATCTGTGCCATACGTGTGAGCTCCTATAGAGGTCCTCGATACTGTCTCCACTATGACAAATTGATGTATACTCTTCAGTTTGAGTCACATTCCTGCACATGACGGGCCCACTCCGCAAAACACAGCTCATTACTCTGAGAGGGACGGTACTGCCACATTGATTGACACATGAATTATTGAACATGCTACTACTCTAGATGAAGTATGACTACCAGTTACATGTACATGAGACCAAAAGATGTAATCTTCTATTACGTTAATGGAGTATGTGTAAGACAGGATTTCGTGGCTATTTAGAAGCAGTCGCCTGTTCATGTGGGAAGTATCATGCGCGACGATGATCTGGTTTGAATAGCTGCATATATACATAGCTATATAACACAGCATGGTATATATTCATAAACATACTCTCAATGTGCATCAACATGCATTTGTTCTCTTTTCTTTCCAGCTTAATATTCCTCAATATCAATACCTCCAGCAAATAAAGTGGATGCAAAGGGAATCTAAAATACGTTCATATTACATAATATGGAGAAATATAAATTGGTATATTATCTGACTTATTTAAAGTTTACCTTACCAACACTGTAGAATAGACAAGCAGTGCATGAGAGAGTGTGCTTCACTTCTCCGGAGATTCTATTTACCGGGACGCTATATGTGGGTGCTTCCATCTCACTGAAGCTTGATCATGAGTTGAGCAGACTGATCTTGTGAAGTGGAGTGCTGGGTTGGATATGTCCACTAACAGCTCACTGACGACCAATCACGAGTCGCCCTCTTTTGTGATGCTGCAGCCTAATCCCTAATTCTCCAGGTGGAAAAGTCAGATATGAAATGTCTGCTCAGCTCATGTCTCGACATGCGTCACAGTGATTACCTTCCTTCATGCCTGGTCGATGTCCATGAGTGAGCAGCAGGTTAGCTGTCTGGTGTCCTAGCTCACGTGAGCATGACTCGTTTCTTCTCTTGAGGTGCCAAACGGTGTCCATTCCCGGCGCCCCGTCTGCCACATACAATGAACCACTCTCTCCCGGCTGCAATCGCTCGTTGAGTACGCGTGGCTAGAGACAGGATTTCAGCGCTGTCGTGCCCATTCGGGATGGCAGGTCCGTCACCGAATACTGAACTCTCTGGCCCGCACCCACCTCTGTGGTCCGGCCTCTGAGGTGAGTGGTGATGGACTCATTCACCAGTCGGTTCATCAATCATATGATGTTTTCTCAGGCATGGGGAGAGCAGCAGTAGGAGTGTGGAGCTGGATGTCTGCAGCTGAGTCTCACATCGTCACCGTGCTCAACACGACCACTGGAGGTCCATGAGAGGCAGTATATTACTTGTATTCCTCTCACACTGTGTTACGCAACTGACAGACAGAAAGCCATACAAGGTGACCGCTAAAAATAGCATAAATTAACTCTATATAAAATAGTCTAACTATAGATGGCCTGGCCCAGGTGTTAAATCATATGTGATTATATAGAGCATGTTGGTCCGGCGAGAATAGACTAGATCATCTGCAGATGAGGCAGCTCTTATAGAAAGACATGATAGCAGTTAGATAAGAGACCATGATGAGACTTACTTATCGAGGATTTAGAGGAGTTTAAACTTATGTAAAGTTTAAACTTCACGAAGATGCTGCTAGCTTATATGTACTCATTTCTAATCACAGAGACACAAAAGTATCTACCTTTATTATATATATTAAAACTATCATCTCCGTGTGAGCTCGTACCATTCAAACTTTATTCTCGAATCAAGTCCTAGCGTATCGGTAAATCTCATGATGTCACGTCTATCTCTCCAGACAAGACCTGGTTCATGAGCATCAGTCATCTGTTTCCGTATTCCGCAAATTTATCCATCACCAGCACACGGGGTGACAAGATGTTTTTTATTAGGAATGTGCTGGATGATTTTTAAACGCTATGTTCACCCGCCCACGAGGGTCGAGTTGGGTTACATTTGTTTGTAGCTGCGTGAGCGTGTGCGGAGCCTGGGCTGCGCACATGTGACGCAAGCTGAATACTGGCTACTAGCTGAGTGCCTGCCTATGCTAAAACAGCGTATGCATCTACAGCTGTAAACATAAACACTCTCATGATGGCTGGATGATGGGACTCTTACGGCTCGTGGTCGTTTCCATCCCTGCCGCGTCAGAGCACCTGTCTCTGGGGTGATCTTCCGCCGAAGTAAGAGTGTACGCTGTATTGTGAATGAGTGATGAATAGTAAGCTAGAGAGTCTACTACACCTCTATCCTAACAAGCTCCAACAAGGTAATAAGCTAACATTTAGTCTCATACTTTTCTACAACTTCTAGTCCCTACAGCCTAATTCAATCTCTATGCTAACTTCAGTCTCTATCGCTAACGTCAGTCCAGCAATGTAGGCTAACTAGCAACATCAGTCCTAACGCTAACTTCAGTCACTAAGCTAACTTTAGCATCGAAGCTACCTTCAGTCTCTATGCAAACTTATATGCCAATGCTAACTTCAGAATCCTATGCTAACGTTAGCATCTAAGCTAACTTCAGTCCCAAATTAACTTCAAGTCCCTAAGCTAACTTTAGCCTCTAAGCTAACTTCAGTCTCCATGCTTACACAGTTTGATTCCCCCCCCATTGATATTGTGACAGAATCAATTTGGATTATG